>OZ024824.1:33056943-33339840 GCA_964016985.1 Anodontia alba | reverse complement strand
CAAACTTTTCGAAAAGTCGAAAAAATTGAAGATTTTCCCCACCCCGGCCCTGGGGACCCTTTTCCCTTATTTCACATTTGTGCCCAGATTTCATTCAAATGAGTGACTTTTTATATCTTAGTTGTCCTGATGTCAAATTATGATGATTTTCTTCATTTTCGCAAACTTTTCGAAGAATCGAAAAAATTGAAGATTTTCCCCACCCCGGCCCTGGGGACCCTTTTCCCTTATTTCACACTTGTGCCCAGATTTCATCCAAATGAGTGAATTTTTATATCTTAGTTGTCCTGATGTCAAATTATGATGATTTTCTTCATTTTCGCAAACTTTTCGAAAAGTCGAAAAAATTGAAGATTTTCCCCACCCCGGCCCTGGGGACCCTTTTCCCTTATTTCACACTTGTGCCCAGATTTCATCCAAATGAGTGAATTTTTATATCTTAGTTGTCCTGATGTCAAATTATGATGATTTTCTTCATTTTCGCAAACTTTTCGAAAAGTCGAAAAAATTGAAGATTTTCCCCACCCCGGCCCTGGGGACCCTTTTCCCTTATTTCACATTTGTGCCCAGATTTCATTCAAATGAGTGACTTTTTATATCTTAGTTGTCCTGATGTCAAATTATGATGATTTTCTTCATTTTCGCAAACTTTTCGAAGAATCGAAAAAATTGAAGATTTTCCCCACCCCGGCCCTGGGGACCCTTTTCCCTTATTTCACACTTGTGCCCAGATTTCATCCAAATGAGTGAATTTTTATATCTTAGTTGTCCTGATGTCAAATTATGATGATTTTCTTCATTTTCGCAAACTTTTCGAAAAGTCGAAAAAATTGAAGATTTTCCCCACCCCGGCCCTGGGGACCCTTTTCCCTTATTTCAAACTTGTGCCCAGATTTCATCCAAATGAGTGAATTTTTATATCTTAGTTGTCCTGATGTCAAATTATGATGATTTTCTTCATTTTCGCAAACTTTTCGAAAAGTCGAAAAAATTGAAGATTTTCCCCACCCCGGCCCTGGGGACCCTTTTCCCTTATTTCACATTTGTGCCCAGATTTCATTCAAATGAGTGACTTTTTATATCTTAGTTGTCCTGATGTCAAATTATGATGATTTTCTTCATTTTCGCAAACTTTTCGAAGAATCGAAAAAAATTGAAGATTTTCCCCACCCCGGCCCTGGGGACCCTTTTCCCTTATTTCACACTTGTGCCCAGATTTCATCCAAATGAGTGAATTTTTATATCTTAGTTGTCCTGATGTCAAATTATGATGATTTTCTTCATTTTCGCAAACTTTTCGAAAAGTCGAAAAAATTGAAGATTTTCCCCACCCCGGCCCTGGGGACCTTTTTCCCTTATTTCACACTTGTGCCCAGATTTCATCCAAATGAGTGAATTTTTATATCTTAGTTGTCCTGATGTCAAATTATGATGATTTTCTTCATTTTCGCAAACTTTTCGAAAAGTCGAAAAAATTGAAGATTTTCCCCACCCCGGCCCTGGGGACCCTTTTCCCTTATTTCACATTTGTGCCCAGATTTCATTCAAATGAGTGACTTTTTATATCTTAGTTGTCCTGATGTCAAATTATGATGATTTTCTTCATTTTCGCAAACTTTTCGAAGAATCGAAAAAATTGAAGATTTTCCCCACCCCGGCCCTGGGGACCCTTTTCCCTTATTTCACACTTGTGCCCAGATTTCATCCAAATGAGTGAATTTTTATATCTTAGTTGTCCTGATGTCAAATTATGATGATTTTCTTCATTTTCGCAAACTTTTCGAAAAGTCGAAAAAATTGAAGATTTTCCCCACCCCGGCCCTGGGGACCCTTTTCCCTTATTTCACACTTGTGCCCAGATTTCATCCAAATGAGTGAATTTTTATATCTTAGTTGTCCTGATGTCAAATTATGATGATTTTCTTCATTTTCGCAAACTTTTCGAAAAGTCGAAAAAATTGAAGATTTTCCCCACCCCGGCCCTGGGGACCCTTTTCCCTTATTTCACATTTGTGCCCAGATTTCATTCAAATGAGTGACTTTTTATATCTTAGTTGTCCTGATGTCAAATTATGATGATTTTCTTCATTTTCGCAAACTTTTCGAAGAATCGAAAAAATTGAAGATTTTCCCCACCCCGGCCCTGGGGACCCTTTTCCCTTATTTCACACTTGTGCCCAGATTTCATCCAAATGAGTGAATTTTTATATCTTAGTTGTCCTGATGTCAAATTATGATGATTTTCTTCATTTTCGCAAACTTTTCGAAAAGTCGAAAAAATTGAAGATTTTCCCCACCCCGGCCCTGGGGACCCTTTTCCCTTATTTCACACTTGTGCCCAAATTTCATCCAAATGAGTGAATTTTTATATCTAAGTTGTCCTGATGTCAAATTATGATGATTTTCTTCATTTTCGCAAACTTTTCGAAAAGTCGAAAAAATTGAAGATTTTCCCCACCCCGGCCCTGGGGACCCTTTTCCCTTATTTCACACTTGTGCCCAGATTTCATCCAAATGAGTGAATTTTTATATCTTAGTTGTCCTGATGTCAAATTATGATGATTTTCTTCATTTTCGCAAACTTTTCGAAAAGTCGAAAAAATTGAAGATTTTCCCCACCCCGGCCCTGGGGACCCTTTTCCCTTATTTCACACTTGTGCCCAGATTTCATCCAAATGAGTGAATTTTTATATCTTAGTTGTCCTGATGTCAAATTATGATGATTTTCTTCATTTTCGCAAACTTTTCGAAAAGTCGAAAAAATTGAAGAAATTTTCCCCACCCCGGCCCTGGGGACCCTTTTCCCTTATTTCACATTTGTGCCCAGATTTCATTCAAATGAGTGACTTTTTATATCTTAGTTGTCCTGATGTCAAATTATGATGATTTTCTTCATTTTCGCCAACTTTTCAAAGAATCGAAAAAATTGAAGATTTTCCCCACCCCAGCCCTGGGGACCCTTTTCCCTTATTTCACACTTGTGCCCAAATTTCATCCAAATGAGTGAATTTTTATATCTAAGTTGTCCTGATGTCCAATTATGATGATTTTCTTCATTTTCGCAAACTTTTCGAAAAGTCGAAAAAATTGAAGATTTTCCCCACCCCGGCCATGGGGACCCTTTTCCCTTATTTCACACTTGTGCCCAGATTTCATCCAAATGAGTGAATTTTTATATCTTAGTTGTCCTGATGTCAAATTATGATGATTTTCTTCATTTTCGCAAACTTTTCGAAAGTCGAAAAAATTGAAGATTTTCCCCACCCCGGCCCTGGGGACCCTTTTCCCTTATTTCACACTTTTGCCCAGATTTCATCCAAATGAGTGAATTTTTATATCTTAGTTGTCCTGATGTCAAATTATGATGATTTCTTCATTTTTGCAAACTTTTCGAAGAATCGAAAAAATTGAAGATTTTCCCCACCCCGGCCCTGGGGACCCTTTTCCCTTATTTCACACTTGTGCCCAGATTTCATCCAAATGAGTGAATTTTTATATCTTAGTTGTCCTGATGTCAAATTATGATGATTTTCTTCATTTTCGCTAACTTTTCGAAGAATCGAAAAAATTGAAGATTTTGCCCAACCCCGGCCCTGGGGACCCTTTTCGCTCATTTCACACTTGTGCCCATATTGCATCCAAATGAGTGAATTTTTATATCTTAGTTGTCCTGATGTCAAATTATGATGATTTTCTTCATTTCCGCAAATTTTTCGAAGAATTGAAAAAATTGAAGATTTTGCCCAACCCCGGCCCTGGGGACCCTTTTCGCTCATTTCACACTTGTGCCCAGATTTCATCCAAATGAGTGACTTTTTATATCTTAGTTGTCCTGATGTCAAATTATGATGATTTTCTTCATTTTCGCAAACTTTTCGAAAAGTCGAAAAAATTGAAGATTTTCCCCACCCCGGCCCTGGGGACCCTTTTCCCTTATTTCACATTTGTGCCCAGATTTCATTCAAATGAGTGACTTTTTGTATCTTAGTTGTCCTGATGTCAAATTATGATGATTTTCTTCATTTTCGCAAACTTTTCGAAAAGTCGAAAAAATTGAAGATTTTGCCCAAACACGGCCCTGGGGACCCTTTTCGCTCATTTCACACTTGTGCCCAGATTTCATCCAAATGAGTGAATTTTTATATCTTTGTTGTCCTGATGTCAAATTATGATGATTTTCTTCATTTTCGCAAACTTTTCGAAAAGTCGAAAAAATTGAAGATTTTCCCCACCCCGGCCCTGGGGACCCTTTTCCCTTATTTCACACTTGTGCCCAGATTTCATTCAAATGAGTGAATTTTTATATCTTAGTTGTCCTGATGTCAAATTATGATGATTTTCTTCATTTTCGCAAACTTTTCGAAAAGTCGAAAAAATTGAAGATTTTGCCCAACCCCGGCCCTGGGGACCCTTTTCGCTCATTTCACACTTGAGCACAGATTTCATCCAAATGAGTGACTTTTTATATCTTAGTTGTCCTGATGTCAAATTATGATGATTTTCTTCATTTTCGCAAACTTTTCGAAAAGTCGAAAAAATTGAAGATTTTCCCCACCCCGGCCCTGGGGTCCCTTTTCCCTTATTTCACATTTGTGCCCAGATTTCATCCAAATGATGACTTTTTATATCTTAGTTGTCCTGATGTCAAATTATGATGATTTTCTTCATTTTCGCAAACTTTTCGAAAAGTCGAAAAAATTGAAGATTTTGCCCAACCCCGGCCCTGGGGACCCTTTTCGCTCATTTCACACTTGTGCCCGGATTTCATCCAAATGAGTGAATTTTTATATCTTAGTTGTCCTGATGTCAAATTATGATGATTTTCTTCATTTTCGCAAACTTTTCGAAGAATCGAAAAAATTGAAGATTTTCCCCACCCCGGCCCTGGGGACCCTTTTCCCTTATTTCACACTTGTGCCCAGATTTCATCCAAATGAGTGAATTTTTATATCTTAGTTGTCCTGATGTCAAATTATGATGATTTTCTTCATTTTCGCAAACTTTTCGAAAAGTCGAAAAAATTGAAGATTTTCCCCACCCCGGCCCTGGGGACCCTTTTCCCTTATTTCACACTTGTGCCCAGATTTCATCCAAATGAGTGAATTTTTATATCTTAGTTGTCCTGATGTCAAATTATGATGATTTTCTTCATTTTCGCAAACTTTTCGAAAAGTCGAAAAAATTGAAGATTTTCCCCACCCCGGCCCTGGGGACCCTTTTCCCTTATTTCACATTTGTGCCCAGATTTCATTCAAATGAGTGACTTTTTATATCTTAGTTGTCCTCATGTCAAATTATGATGATTTTCTTCATTTTCGCAAACTTTTCGAAGAATTGAAAAAATTGAAGATTTTCCCCACCCCGGCCCTGGGGACCCTTTTCCCTTATTTCACACTTGTGCCCAGATTTCATCCAAATGAGTGAATTTTTATATCTTAGTTGTCCTGATGTCAAATTATGATGATTTTCTTCATTTTCGCAAACTTTTCGAAAAGTCGAAAAAATTGAAGATTTTCCCCACCCCGGCCCTGGGGACCCTTTTCCCTTATTTCACATTTGTGCCCAGATTTCATTCAAATGAGTGACTTTTTATATCTTAGTTGTCCTGATGTCAAATTATGATGATTTTCTTCATTTTCGCAAACTTTTCGAAGAATCGAAAAAATTGAAGATTTTCCCCACCCCGGCCCTGGGGACCCTTTTCCCTTATTTCACACTTGTGCCCAGATTTCATCCAAATGAGTGAATTTTTATATCTAAGTTGTCCTGATGTCAAATTATGATGATTTTCTTCATTTTCGCAAACTTTTCGAAAAGTCGAAAAAATTGAAGGTTTTCCCTACCCCGGCCCTGGGGACCCTTTTTCCTTATTTCACACTTTTGCCCAGATTTCATCCAAATGAGTGAATTTTTATATCTTAGTTGTCCTGATGTCAAATTATGATGATTTCTTCATTTTCGCAAACTTTTCGAGGAATCGAAAAAATTGAAGATTTTCCCCACCCCGGCCCTGGGGACCCTTTTCCCTTATTTCACACTTGTGCCCAGATTTCATCCAAATGAGTGAATTTTTATATCTTAGTTGTCCTGATGTCAAATTATGATGATTTTCTTCATTTTCGCAAACTTTTTCGAAAAGTCGAAAAAATTGAAGATTTTCCCCACCCCGGCCCTGGGGACCCTTTTCCCTTATTTCACACTTGTGCCCAGATTTCATCCAAATGAGTGAATTTTTATATCTAAGTTGTCCTGATGTCAAATTATGATGATTGTCTTCATTTTCGCAAACTTTTCGAAAAGTCGAAAAAATTGAAGATTTTCCCCACCCCGGCCCTGGGGACCCTTTTCCCTTATTTCACACTTGTGCCCAGATTTCATCCAAATGAGTGAATTTTTATATCTTAGTTGTCCTGATGTCAAATTATGATGATTTTCTTCATTTTCGCAAACTTTTCGAAGAATCGAAAAAATTGAAGATTTTCCCCACCCCGGCCCTGGGGACCCTTTTCCCTTATTTCACACTTGTGCCCAGATTTCATCCAAATGAGTGAATTTTTATATCTAAGTTGTCCTGATGTCAAATTATGATGATTGTCTTCATTTTCGCAAACTTTTCGAAAAGTCGAAAAAATTGAAGATTTTCCCCACCCCGGCCCTGAGGACCCTTTTCCCTCATTTCACACTTGTGCCCAGATTTCATCCAAATGAGTGAATTTTTATATCTAAGTTGTCCTGATGTCAAATTATGATGATTTTCTTCATTTTCGCAAACTTTTCGAAAAGTCGAAAAAATTGAAGATTTTCCCTACCCCGGCCCTGGGGACCCTTTTTCCTTATTTCACACTTTTGCCCAGATTTCATCCAAATGAGTGAATTTTTATATCTTAGTTGTCCTGATGTCAAATTTTGATGATTTCTTCATTTTCGCAAACTTTTCGAGGAATCGAAAAAATTGAAGATTTTCCCCACCCCGGCCCTGGGGACCCTTTTCGCTCATTTCACATTTGTGCCCAGATTTCATCCAAATGAGTGAATTTTTATATCTTAGTTGTCCTGATGTCAAATTATGATGATTTTCTTCATTTTCGCAAACTTTTCGAAAAGTCGAAAAAATTGAAGATTTTGCCCAACCCCGGCCCTGGGGACCCTTTTCGCTCATTTCACACTTGTGCCCGGATTTCATCCAAATGAGTGAATTTTTATATCTTAGTTGTCCTGATGTCAAATTATGATGATTTTCTTCATTTTCGCAAACTTTTCGAAGAATCGAAAAAATTGAAGATTTTCCCCACCCCGGCCCTGGGGACCCTTTTCCCTCATTTCACACTTGTGCCCAGATTTCATCCAAATGAGTGAATTTTTATATCTAAGTTGTTCTGATGTCAAATTATGATGATTTTCTTCATTTTCGCAAACTTTTCGAAGAATCGAAAAAATTGAAGATTTTGCCCAACCCCAGCCCTGGGGACCCTTTTCGCTCATTTCACACTTGTGCCCATATTGCATCCAAATGAGTGAATTTTTATATCTTAGTTGTCCTGATGTCAAATTATGATGATTTTCTTCATTTCCGCAAACTTTTCGAAGAATCGAAAAAATTGAAGATTTTGCCCAACCCCGGCCCTGGGGACCCTTTTCGCTCATTTCACACTTGTGCACAGATTTCATCCAAATGAGTGACTTTTTATATCTTAGTTGTCCTGATGTCAAATTATGATTATTTTCTTCATTTTCGCAAACTTTTCGAAAAGTCGAAAAAATTGAAGATTTTCCCCACCCCGGCCCTGGGGTCCCTTTTCCCTTATTTCACATTTGTGCCCAGATTTCATCCAAATGAGTGAATTTTTATATCTTAGTTGTCCTGATGTCAAATTATGATGATTTTCTTCATTTTCGCAAACTTTTCGAAAAGTCGAAAAAATTGAAGATTTTGCCCAACCCCGGCCCTGGGGACCCTTTTCGCTCATTTCACACTTGTGCCCGGATTTCATCCAAATGAGTGAATTTTTATATTTTAGTTGTCCTGATGTCAAATTATGATGATTTTCTTCATTTTCGCAAACTTTTCGAAGAATCGAAAAAATTGAAGATTTTCCCCACCCCGGCCCTGGGGACCCTTTTCCCTTATTTCACACTTGTGCCCAGATTTCATCCAAATGAGTGAATTTTTATATCTTAGTTGTCCTGATGTCAAATTATGATGATTTTCTTCATTTTCGCAAACTTTTCGAAAAGTCGAAAAAATTGAAGATTTTCCCCACCCCGGCCCTGGGGACCCTTTTCCCTTATTTCACACTTGTGCCCAGATTTCATCCAAATGAGTGAATTTTTATATCTTAGTTGTCCTGATGTCAAATTATGATGATTTTCTTCATTTTCGCAAACTTTTCGAAAAGTCGAAAAAATTGAAGATTTTCCCCACCCCGGCCCTGGGGACCCTTTTCCCTTATTTCACATTTGTGCCCAGATTTCATTCAAATGAGTGACTTTTTATATCTTAGTTGTCCTGATGTCAAATTATGATGATTTTCTTCATTTTCGCAAACTTTTCGAAGAATTGAAAAAATTGAAGATTTTCCCCACCCCGGCCCTGGGGACCCTTTTCCCTTATTTCACACTTGTGCCCAGATGTCATCCAAATGAGTGAATTTTTATATCTTAGTTGTCCTGATGTCAAATTATGATGATTTTCTTCATTTTCGCAAACTTTTCAAAAAGTCGAAAAAATTGAAGATTTTCCCCACCCCGGCCCTGGGGACCCTTTTCCCTTATTTCACATTTGTGCCCAGATTTCATTCAAATGAGTGACTTTTTATATCTTAGTTGTCCTGATGTCAAATTATGATGATTTTCTTCATTTTCGCAAACTTTTCGAAGAATCGAAAAAATTGAAGATTTTCCCCACCCCGGCCCTGGGGACCCTTTTCCCTTATTTCACACTTGTGCCCAGATTTCATCCAAATGAGTGAATTTTTATATCTAAGTTGTCCTGATGTCAAATTATGATGATTTTCTTCATTTTCGCAAACTTTTCGAAAAGTCGAAAAAATTGAAGATTTTCCCTACCCCGGCCCTGGGGACCCTTTTTCCTTATTTCACACTTTTGCCCAGATTTCATCCAAATGAGTGAATTTTTATATCTTAGTTGTCCTGATGTCAAATTATGATGATTTCTTCATTTTCGCAAACTTTTCGAGGAATCGAAAAAATTGAAGATTTTCCCCACCCCGGCCCTGGGGACCCTTTTCCCTTATTTCACACTTGTGCCCAGATTTCATCCAAATGAGTGAATTTTTATATCTTAGTTGTCCTGATATCTAATTATGATGATTTTCTTCATTTTCGCAAACTTTTTCGAAAAGTCGAAAAAATTGAAGATTTTCCCCACCCCGGCCCTGGGGACCCTTTTCCCTTATTTCACACTTGTGCCCAGATTTCATCCAAATGAGTGAATTTTTATATCTAAGTTGTCCTGATGTCAAATTATGATGATTTTCTTCATTTTCGCAAACTTTTCGAAAAGTCGAAAAAATTGAAGATTTTCCCCACCCCGGCCCTGGGGACCCTTTTCCCTTATTTCACACTTGTGCCCAGATTTCATCCAAATGAGTGAATTTTTATATCTTAGTTGTCCTGATGTCAAATTATGATGATTTTCTTCATTTTCGCAAATTTTTTGAAGAATCGAAAAAATTGAAGATTTTCCCCACCCCGGCCCTGGGGACCCTTTTCCCTTATTTCACACTTGTGCCCAGATTTCATCCAAATGAGTGAATTTTTATATCTAAGTTGTCCTGATGTCAAATTATGATGATTGTCTTCATTTTCGCAAACTTTTCGAAAAGTCGAAAAAATTGAAGATTTTCCCCACCCCGGCCCTGGGGACCCTTTTCTCTCATTTCACACTTGTGCCCAGATTTCATCCAAATGAGTGAATTTTTATATCTTAGTTGTCCTGATGTCAAATTATGATGATTTTCTTCATTTTCGCAAACTTTTCGAAGAATCGAAAAAATTGAAGATTTTCCCCACCCCGGCCCTGGGGACCCTTTTCCCTTATTTCACACTTGTGCCCAGATTTCATCCAAATGAGTGAATTTTTATATATTAGTTGTCCTGATGTCAAATTATGATGATTTTCTTCATTTTCGCAAACTTTTCGAAAAGTCGAAAAAATTGAAGATTTTCCCCACCCCGGCCCTGGGGACCCTTTTCCCGTATTTCACACTTGTGCCCAGATTTCATCCAAATGAGTGAATTTTTATATCTTAGTTATCCTGATGTCAAATTATGATGATTTTCTTCATTTTCGCAAACTTTTCGAAAAGTCGAAAAAATTGAACAGAAGAACAGAACAGAACAAAACTTTATTAATCTAACTACTTCTCAGGCCACACACAGGAGGCGTAAGAGAAGGAAGAAACTACATAATGAACAAAGCAAGTAACAAAGTTTACAAACAAACATTGTTCGCGTTACATTCTGTCCACACACATAAATACATACATACACACATGTGCATGTGTGCAGGTACATACATACAGTAGTGCCAAGACCAAAGGCTACACCCAGCGCACCAGGTGTCAACTACGTCCAGACATGGAATGAACACCACGTCTAAACGCAGCCAACCCCATGCCCACCAGGGTGCAGCCCCATGTACACGCAATAACTAAGTAGGAAATAAAACAAAAAAAAAAACAAAAAAAAAAAACCCACACATTATCCTATCCCCTCCACTGACTTTACACCAGTTCAACAGGAGGTTAACCATCTTCCATGAACAAATATGAAACCAGCAGAACTGGACCGAACTGAGCTAAACATTATTTGACTAAGTTCAGGCCACACGTGGCTTAAAAGAACATATATACAATGCATACAAACATACAAATGTGTAAACTAAAGGACAAAATTGAAGAATACACACACACAGACGCACCCACCAAAAAAAAAAAAAAAAAAAAAAAAAACATACACACACATACACAGTACTTAAATGACAGATGAAAACTTTTTCATTATTATATCTACAAATTTAGATAACTGAATAAGGTCTTTTACATTATCAGTAGAGAGCAGTTCTTTAAATTTAATGACATTAGGTCTCTTGTAAAAATATGATTTCAAAAACTGCTTTCGTTCGGCTTGAAAATAATTACATATGAAGAGATAATGGAACTTGTCTCCAATGTCTTGTTTTGTACATAGATTACATTTTCGTTCATCGAGTGGAGTATTTTCCCATCGACCTGTTTCAACTGGGAGTCTATGGTTACTCAGTCTATATTTCAGTAGTGCACTGTGCTGCTTTTTATTTAACTTTACCAAATAGTTTTCTAACTTCATGTTCTGTTTGTAAAAGTAATAATTTTTTCCTTTAGAAGATAGATTTACTTTCTGATGCCAATCTTGAGTATGCAGATCAACCAAGGTTTCAGAAATTTGCCTTTTAACAGATGTTGGATTTTCAATTATTCTTGTATTAAAATGATCAAATCGTCCAACTGATATAAGTAATTCTTTTATGCTATGAATCCATTTATGTTGGTATTCTCCACTGCAGTACTGGTGATAAAGTATGTCATACAATAATTTAGATAATTTTGATTCTTTGCCATTAATAATATTCATCCAGAAGCCAATCAAACGCGTTTTAATGGTTACATCAATGGGTCTGCGACCAAGCTCTGCATGTAGCATATACATTGGGGTGCTCTTTTTTGAGTTTGTGATGTATCTCAAGAATTCATTATGAAGATTTTCAATTAGTTGAGCCTTTTCAAATGCCCATACCTCACAGCCATATAGGGCTATTGGTAAAATAGTGTGATCGAATAATTGCAGTTGTAAATCAATAGGAAGATTCAAGGACCTGATTCTTTTGTGTAAAAGGTGCATAGCTTTCTTTGCCTGGTCATAGTTGTGCTTGATAGCCTTTGAAAAACTTCTACTTTTGGTGAAAACTACACCTAAGTATTTGAAGTCCTTACATATTGAAATTTTGTTTTCACCAATTCTGAAGTCAAAACGATCATCATTACGTGTTCCAAAAATTAAAATCTTGGTCTTATCGTAATTGATGTCAAGCTTCCATAATTTTGAGTATTCATGAAACACATTCAAACAGTGCTGGAAACTTTTTTCATCAGTGGCAAAAATAACTGTGTCATCTGCATAGAGTAAAACAAACAACTTCAGGTAAAAATAAACATCATCAGAAGCAAATTCTACATCAATACCAGGACATTTCTTAGACACAAGAAAGCTTTCAAGATCATTCAGAAATAAGGCAAATAAGACAGGTGACAGATTTTCACCTTGTCGGACTCCTCTAAAACAATGGAAAAAATCTGACTGATTACCATTGAATGAAACACATGATTTAATTTCTTGGTACATGTTAAAGACAATACGAAAGAATTTCCCATTAATATTGTTTGCCAGTAATTTTGACCACAATCCTACACGCCACACAGAGTCAAAAGCTTTGCTAAAATCTACAAAAGAGCAGAATAGCTTTAACTTTTTGGATTTCAAAATTTCACTAAGAGCATGTAGAGCAAAAATATGATCGTTTGTAGAATATCCAGCTCTAAAACCAGCTTGATTTTCATTCAAAATATCATAAGTATTGAGAAATTCATTTAGTCGTAAGTTGAGTACTGCTGTGAAAAGTTTGCCAAAGCAGCTTAAAATTGTTATTGGTCTGTAATTCTCAGGCTGTGAAGGATCTCCTTTATGCTTGTAAATGGGCCTTATAATTCCTTCTAACCAGGCATCTGGCAAAATTCCAGTATCAAGAATCAAATTGAAAAAAGAATTATACAATGGCATCATTATATTAGAAGTACTCTTTATGTATTCATTTATGATATCATCATTTCCACATGCTTTATTATTCTTTAAAGACTTGATGCATTTTAAGATTTCACAGTCAGTAATAGGTGAGTTCAAAATTGGATCATTATCATCAAGTGAAATCTTTATATTTTCATTCTGTTGGTTTTCAGAATCAGACTGTTTATTTAAACCTTTGAAAAAGCTGAAGATTTTCCCCACCCCGGCCCTGGGGACCCTTTTCCCTTATTTCACATTTGTGCCCAGATTTCATTCAAATGAGTGACTTTTTATATCTTAGTTGTCCTGATGTCAAATTATGATGATTTTCTTCATTTTCGCAAACTTTTCGAAGAATCGAAAAAATTGAAGATTTTCCCCACCCCGGCCCTGGGGACCCTTTTCCCTTATTTCACACTTGTGCCCAGATTTCATCCAAATGAGTGAATTTTTATATCTAAATTGTCCTGATGTCAAATTATGATGATTTTCTTCATTTTCGCAAACTTTTCGAAAAGTCGAAAAAATTGAAGATTTTCCCCACCCCGGCCCTGGGGACCCTTTTCCCTTATTTCACACTTGTGCCCAGATTTCATCCAAATGAGTGAATTTTTATATCTTAGTTGTCCTGATGTCAAATTATGATGATTTTCTTCATTTTCGCAAACTTTTCGAAAAGTCGAAAAAATTGAAGATTTTCCCCACCCCGGCCCTGGGGACCCTTTTCCCTTATTTCACATTTGTGCCCAGATTTCATTCAAATGAGTGACTTTTTATATCTTAGTTGTCCTGATGTCAAATTATGATGATTTTCTTCATTTTCGCAAACTTTTCGAAGAATCGAAAAAATTGAAGATTTTCTCCACCCCGGCCCTGGGGACCCTTTTCCCTTATTTCACACTTGTGCCCAGATTTCATCCAAATGAGTGAATTTTTATATCTTAGTTGTCGTGATGTCAAATTATGATGATTTTCTTCATTTTCGCAAACTTTTCGAAGAATCGAAAAAATTGAAGATTTTCCCCACCCCGGCCCTGGAGACCCTTTTCCCTTATTTCACACTTGTGCCCAGATTTCATCCAAATGAGTGAATTTTTATATCTTAGTTGTCCTGATGTCAAATTATGATGATTTTCTTCATTTTCGCAAACTTTTCGAAAAGTCGAAAAAATTGAAGATTTTCCCCACCCCGGCCCTGGGGACCCTTTTCCCTTATTTCACATTTGTGCCCAGATTTCATCCAAATGAATGAATTTTTATATCTTAGTTGTCCTGATGTCAAATTATGATGATTTTCTTCATTTTCGCTAACTTTTCGAAAAGTCGAAAAAATTGAAGATTTTCCCCACCCCGGCCCTGGGGACCCTTTTCCCTTATTTCAGATTTGTGCCCAGATTTCATTCAAATGAGTGACTTTTTATATCTTAGTTGTCCTGATGTCAAATTATGATGATTTTCTTCATTTTCGCAAACTTTTCGAAGAATCGAAAAAATTGAAGATTTTCCCCACCCCGGCCCTGGGGACCCTTTTCCCTTATTTCACACTTGTGCCCAGATTTCATCCAAATGAGTGAATTTTTATATCTAAGTTGTCCTGATGTCAAATTATGATGATTTTCTTCATTTTCGCAAACTTTTCGAAAAGTCGAAAAAATTGAAGATTTTCCCCACCCCGGCCCTGGGGACCCTTTTCCCTTATTTCACACTTGTGCCCAGATTTCATCCAAATGAGTGAATTTTTATATCTTAGTTGTCCTGATGTCAAATTATGATGATTTTCTTCATTTTCGCAAACTTTTCGAAAAGTCGAAAAAATTGAAGATTTTCCCCACCCTGGCCCTGGGGACCCTTTTCCCTTATTTCAGTTTGTGCCCAGATTTCGTTCAAATGAGTGACTTTTTATATCTTAGTTGTCCTGATGTCAAATTATGATGATTTTCTTCATTTTCGCAAACTTTTCGAAAAGTCGAAAAAATTGAAGATTTTGCCCAACCCCGGCCCTGGGGACCCTTTTCGCTCATTTCACACTTGTGCCCAGATTTCATCCAAATGAGTGAATTTTTATATCTTAGTTGTCCTGATGTCAAATTATGATGATTTTCTTCATTTTCGCAAACTTTTCGAAGAATCGAAAAAATTGAAGATTTTCCCCACCCTGGCCCTGGGGACCCTTTTCCCTTATTTCACACTTGTGCCCAGATTTCATCCAAATGAGTGAATTTTTATATCTTAGTTGTCCTGATGTCAAATTATGATGATTTTCTTCATTTTCGCAAACTTTTCGAAAAGTCGAAAAAATTGAAGATTTTCCCCACCCCGGCCCTGGGGACCCTTTTCCCTTATTTCACACTTGTGCCCAGATTTCATCCAAATGAGTGAATTTTTATATCTTAGTTGTCCTGATGTCAAATTATGATGATTTTCTTCATTTTCGCAAACTTTTCGAAAAGTCGAAAAAATTGAAGATTTTCCCCACCCCGGCCCTGGGGACCCTTTTCCCTTATTTCACATTTGTGCCCAGATTTCATTCAAATGAGTGACTTTTTATATCTTAGTTGTCCTGATGTCAAATTATGATGATTTTCTTCATTTTCGCAAACTTTTCGAAGAATCAAAAACATTGAAGATTTTCCCCACCCCGGCCCTGGGGACCCTTTTCCCTCATTTCACACTTGTGCCCAGATTTCATCCAAATGAGTGAATTTTTATATCTAAGTTGTCCTGATGTCAAATTATGATGATTTTCTTCATTTTCGCAAACTTTTCGAAAAGTCGAAAAAATTGAAGATTTTCCCCACCCCGGCCCTGGGGACCCTTTTCCCTTATTTCACACTTGTGCCCAGATTTCATCCAAATGAGTGAATTTTTATATCTTAGTTGTCCTGATGTCAAATTATGATGATTTTCTTCATTTTCGCAAACTTTTCGAAAAGTCGAAAAAATTGAAGATTTTCCCCACCCCGGCCCTGGGGACCCTTTTCCCCTATTTCAAATTTGTGCCCAGATTTCATTCAAATGAGTGACTTTTTATATCTTAGTTGTCCTGATGTCAAATTATGATGATTTTCTTCATTTTCGCAAACTTTTCGAAAAGTCGAAAAAATTGAAGATTTTCCCCACCCCGGCCCTGGGGACCCTTTTCGCTCATTTCACACTTGTGCCCAGATTTCATCCAAATGAGTGAATTTTTATATCTTAGTTGTCCTGATGTCAAATTATGATGATTTTCTTCATTTTCGCAAACTTTTCGAAGAATCGAAAAAATTGAAGATTTTCCCCACCCCGGCCCTGGGGACCCTTTTCCCTAAATTCACTCTTGTGCCCAGATTTCATCCAAATGAGTGAATTTTTATATCTAAGTTGTCCTGATGTCAAATTATGATGATTTTCTTCATTTTCGCAATCTTTTCGAAAAGTCAAAAAAATTGAAGATTTTCCCCACCCCGGCCCTGGGGACCCTTTTCCCTTATTTCACACTTGTGCCCAGATTTCATCCAAATGAGTGAATTTTTATATCTTAGTTGTCCTGATGTCAAATTATGATGATTTTCTTCATTTTCGCAAACTTTACGAAAAGTCGAAAAAATTGAAGATTTTCCCCACCCCGGCCCTGGGGACCCTTTTCCCTTAATTCACATTTGTGCCCAGATTTCATTCAAATGAGTGACTTTTTATATCTTAGTTGTCCTGAGTGTCAAATTGTGATGATTTTCTTCATTATCGCAAACTTTTTGAAAAGTCGAAAAAATTGAATATTTTCCCCACCCCGGCCCTGGGGACCCTTTTCGCTCATTTCACACTTGTGCCCAGATTTCATCCAAATGAGTGAATTTTTATATCTTAGTTGTCCTGATGTCAAATTATGATGATTTTCTTCATTTTCGCAAACTTTTCGAAGAATCGTAAAAATTGAAGATTTTCCCCACACCGGCCCTGGGGACCCTTTTCCCTTATTTCACACTTGTGCCCAGACTTCATCCAAATGAGTGAATTTTTATATCTAAGTTGTCCTCATGTCAAATTATGATAATTTTCTTCATTTTTGCAAACTTTTCGAAGAATCGAAAAAATTGATTTTCCCCACCCCGGCCCTGGGGACCCTTTTCCCTTATTTCGCACTTGTGCACAGATTTCATCCAAATGAGTGAATTTTTATATCTTAGTTGTCCTGATGTCAAATTATGATGATTTTCTTCATTTTCGCAAACTTTTCGAAAAGTCAAAAAAATTGAAGATTTTCCCCATCCCGGCCCTGGGGACCCTTTTCCCTTATTTCACATTTGTGCCCAGATTTCATTCAAATGAGTGACTTTTTATATCTTAGTTGTCCTGACGTCAAATTATGATGATTTTCTTCATTTTCGCAAACTTTTCGAAAAGTCGAAAAAATTAAAGATTTTCCCCACCCCGGCCCTGGGGACCCTTTTCGCTCATTTCACACTTGTGCCCAGATTTCATCCAAATGAGTGAATTTTTATATCTTAGTTGTCCTGATGTCAAATTATGATGATTTTCTTCATTTTCGCAAACTTTTCGAAGAATCGAAAAAATTGAAGATTTTCCCCACCCCGGCCCTGGGGACCCTTTTCCCTTATTTCACATTTGTGCCCAGATTTCATTCAAATGAGTGACTTTTTATATCTTAGTTGTCCTGATGTCAAATTATGATGATTTTCTTCATTTTCGCAAACTTTTCGAAAAGTCGAAAAAATTGAAGATTTTCCCCACCCCGGCCCTGGGGAGCTTTTTCCCTTATTTCACACTTGTGCCCAGATTTCATCCAAATGAGTGAATTTTTATATCTTAGTTGTCCTGATGTCAAATTATGATGATTTTCTTCATTTTCGCAAACTTTTCGAAAAGTCGAAAAAATTGAATATTTTCCCCACCCCGGCCCTGGGGACCCTTTTCCCTTATTTCACACTTGTGCCCAGATTTCATCCAAATGAGTGAATTTTTATATCTTAGTTGTCCTGATGTCAAATCATAATGATTTTCTTCATTTTCGCAAACTTTTCGAAAAGTCGAAAAAATTGAAGATTTTCCCCACCCCGGCCCTGGGGACCCTTTTCCCTTATTTCACATTTGTGCCCAGATTTCATTCAAATGAGTAACTTTTTATATCTTAGTTGTCCTGATGTCAAATTATGATGATTTTCTTCATTTTCGCAAATTTTTCGAAAAGTCGAAAAAATTGAAGATTTTCCCCACCCCGGCCCTGGGGACCCTTTTCCCTTATTTCACACTTGTGCCCAGATTTCATCCAAATGAGTGAATTTTTATATCTTAATTGTCCTGATGTCAAATTATGATGATTTTCTTCATTTTCGCAAACTTTTCGAAAAGTCAAAAAAATTGAAGATTTTCCCTACCCCGGCCCTTGGGACCCTTTTCGCTCATTTCACACTTGTGCCCAGATTTCATCCAAATGAGTGAATTTTTATATCTTAGTTGTCCTGATGTCAAATTATGATGATTTTCTTCATTTTCGCAAACTTTTCGAAAAGTCGAAAAAATTGAAGATTTTCCCCACCCCGGCCCTGGGGACCCTTTTCCCTTATTTCACACTTGTGCCCAGATTTCATCCAAATGAGTGAATTTTTATATCTTAGTTGTCCTGATGTCAAATTATGATGATTTTCTTCATTTTCGCAAACTTTTCGAAGAATCGAAAAAATTGAAGATTTTCCCCACCCCGGCCCTGGAGACCCTTTTCCCTTATTTCACACTTGTGCCCAGATTTCATCCAAATGAGTGAATTTTTATATCTAAGTTGTCCTGATGTCAAATTATGATGATTTTCTTCATTTTCGCAAACTTTTCGAAAAGTCGAAAAAATTGAAGATTTTCCCCACCCCGGCCCTGGGGACCCTTTTCCCTTATTTCACACTTGTGCCCAGATTTCATCCAAATGAGTGTATTTTTATATCTTAGTTGTCCTGATGTCAAATTATGATGATTTTCTTCATTTTCGCAAACTTTTCGAAGAATCGAAAAAATTGAAGCTTTTCCCCACCCTTGCCCTGGGGACCCTTTTCCCTTATTTCACACTTGTGCCCAGATTTCATCCAAATGAGTGAATTTTTATATCTTAGTTGTCCTGATGTCAAATTATGATGATTTTCTTCATTTTCGCAAATTTTTCGTAAGTCGAAAAAATTGAAGATTTTCCCCACCCCGGCCCTGGGGACCCTTTTCGCTCATTTCACACTTGTGCCCAGATTTCATTCAAATGAGTGAACTTTTATATCTTAGTTGTTCTGATGTCAAATTATGATGATTTTCTTCATTTTCGCAAACTTTTCAAAGAATCGAAAAAATTGAAGATTTTCCCCACCCCAGCCCTGGGGACCCTTTTCCCTTATTTCACACTTGTGCCCAGATTTCATCCAAATGAGTGAATTTTTATATCTTAGTTGTCCTGATGTCAAATTATGATGATTTTCTTCATTTTCGCAAATTTTTCGAAAAGTCGAAAAAATTGAAGATTTTCCCCACCCCGGCCCTGGGGACCCTTTTCGCTCATTTCACACTTGTGCCCAGATTTCATTCAAATGAGTGAATTTTTATATCTTAGTTGTCCTGATGTCAAATTATGATGATTTTCTTCATTTTCGCAAACTTTTCGAAGAATCGAAAAAATTGAAGATTTTCCCAACCCCGGCCCTGGGGACCCTTTTCCCTTCTTTCACACTTGTGCCCAGATTTCATCCAAATGAGTGAATTTTTATATCTTAGTTGTCATGATGTCAAATTATGATGATTTTCTTCATTTTCGCAAACATTCTTGAAAAGTCGAAAAAATTGAAGATTTTCCCCACCCCGGCCCTGGGGACCCTTTTCGCTAATTTCACACTTGTGCCCAGATTTCATTCAAATGAGTGAATTTTTATATCTTAGTTGTCCTGATGTCAAATTATGATGATTTTCTTCATTTTCGCAAACTTTTCGAAGAATCGAAAAAATTGAAGATTTTCCCCACCCCGGCCCTGGGGACCCTTTTCCCTTATTTCACATTTGTGCCCAGATTTCATCCAAATGAGTGAATTTTTATATCTTAGTTGTCTTGATGTCAAATTATGATGATTTTCTTCATTTTTGCAAACTTTTTGAAATGACGAAAAAATTGAAGATTTTCCCCACCCTGGCCCTGGGGACCCTTTTCCCTTATTTCACACTTGTGCACAGATTTCATCCAAATGAGTGAATTTTTATATCTTAGTTGTCCTGATGTCAAATTATGATGATTTTCTTCATTTTCGCAAACTTTTCGAAAAGTCGAAAAAATTGAAGATTTTGCCAAACCCCGGCCCTGGGGACCCTTTTCGCTCATTTCACACTTGTGCCCGGATTTCATCCAAATGAGTGAATTTTTATATCTTAGTTGTCCTGATGTCAAATTATGATGATTTTCTTCATTTTCGCAAACTTTTCGAAGAATCGAAAAAATTGAAGATTTTCCCCACCCCGGCCCTGGGGACCCTTTTCCCTTATTTCACACTTGTGCCCAGATTTCATCCAAATGAGTGAATTTTTATATCTTAGTTGTCCTGATGTCAAATTATGATGATTTTCTTCATTTTCGCAAACTTTTCGAAAAGTCGAAAAAATTGAAGATTTTCCCCACCCCGGCCCTGGGGACCCTTTTCCCTTATTTCACACTTGTGCCCAGATTTCATCCAAATGAGTGAATTTTTATATCTTAGTTGTCCTGATGTCAAATTATGATGATTTTCTTCATTTTCGCAAACTTTTCGAAAAGTCGAAAAAATTGAAGATTTTCCCCACCCCGGCCCTGGGGACCCTTTTCCCTTATTTCACATTTGTGCCCAGATTTCATTCAAATGAGTGACTTTTTATATCTTAGTTGTCCTGATGTCAAATTATGATGATTTTCTTCATTTTCGCAAACTTTTCGAAGAATTGAAAAAATTGAAGATTTTCCCCACCCCGGCCCTGGGGACCCTTTTCCCTTATTTCACACTTGTGCCCAGATTTCATCCAAATGAGTGAATTTTTATATCTTAGTTGTCCTGATGTCAAATTATGATGATTTTCTTCATTTTCGCAAACTTTTCGAAAAGTCGAAAAAATTGAAGATTTTCCCCACCCCGGCCCTGGGGACCCTTTTCCCTTATTTCACATTTGTGCCCAGATTTCATTCAAATGAGTGACTTTTTATATCTTAGTTGTCCTGATGTCAAATTATGATGATTTTCTTCATTTTCGCAAACTTTTCGAAGAATCGAAAAAATTGAAGATTTTCCCCACCCCGGCCCTGGGGACCCTTTTCCCTTATTTCACACTTGTGCCCAGATTTCATCCAAATGAGTGAATTTTTATATCTAAGTTGTCCTGATGTCAAATTATGATGATTTTCTTCATTTTCGCAAACTTTTCGAAAAGTCGAAAAAATTGAAGATTTTCCCCACCCCGGCCCTGGGGACCCTTTTTCCTTATTTCACACTTTTGCCCAGATTTCATCCAAATGAGTGAATTTTTATATCTTAGTTGTCCTGATGTCAAATTATGATGATTTCTTCATTTTCGCAAACTTTTCGAGGAATCGAAAAAATTGAAGATTTTCCCCACCCCGGCCCTGGGGACCCTTTTCCCTTATTTCACACTTGTGCCCAGATTTCATCCAAATGAGTGAATTTTTATATCTTAGTTGTCCTGATGTCAAATTATGATGATTTTCTTCATTTTCGCAAACTTTTCGAAAAGTCGAAAAAATTGAAGATTTTCCCCACCCCGGCCCTGGGGACCCTTTTCCCTTATTTCACACTTGTGCCCAGATTTCATCCAAATGAGTGAATTTTTATATCTAAGTTGTCCTGATGTCAAATTATGATGATTTTCTTCATTTTCGCAAACTTTTCGAAAAGTCGAAAAAATTGAAGATTTTCCCCACCCCGGCCCTGGGGACCCTTTTCCCTTATTTCACACTTGTGCCCAGATTTCATTCAAATGAGTGAATTTTTATATCTTAGTTGTCCTGATGTCAAATTATGATGATTTTCTTCATTTTCGCAAACTTTTCGAAGAATCGAAAAAATTGAAGATTTTCCCCACCCCGGCCCTGGGGACCCATTTCCCTTATTTCACACTTGTGCCCAGATTTCATCCAAATGAGTGAATTTTTATATCTAAGTTGTCCTGATGTCAAATTATGATGATTGTCTTCATTTTCGCAAACTTTTCGAAAAGTCGAAAAAATTGAAGATTTTCCCCACCCCGGCCCTGGGGACCCTTTTCCCTCATTTCACACTTGTGCCCAGATTTCATCCAAATGAGTGAATTTTTATATCTTAGTTGTCCTGATGTCAAATTATGATGATTTTCTTCATTTTCGCAAACTTTTCGAAGAATCGAAAAAATTGAAGATTTTCCCCACCCCGGCCCTGGGGACCCTTTTCCCTTATTTCACACTTGTGCCCAGATTTCATCCAAATGAGTGAATTTTTATATCTTCTTTGTCCTGATGTCAAATTATGATGATTTTCTTCATTTTCGCAAACTTTTCGAAAAGTCGAAAAAATTGAAGATTTTCCCCACCCCGGCCCTGGGGACCCTTTTCCCGTATTTCACACTTGTGCCCAGATTTCATCCAAATGAGTGAATTTTTATATCTTAGTTATCCTGATGTCAAATTATGATGATTTTCTTCATTTTCGCAAACTTTTCGAAAAGTCGAAAAAATTGAACAGAAGAACAGAACAGAACAAAACTTTATTAATCTAACTACTTCTCAAGCCACACACAGGAGGCGTAAGAGAAGGAAGAAACTACATAATGAACAAAGCAAGTAACAAAGTTTACAAACAAACATTGTTCGCGTTACATTCTGTCCACACACATAAATACATACATACACACATGTGCATGTGTGCAGGTACATACATACAGTAGTGCCAAGACCAAAGGCTACACCCAGCGCACCAGGTGTCAACTACGTCCAGACATGGAATGAACACCACGTCTAAACGCAGCCAACCCCATGCCCACCAGGGTGCAGCCCCATGTACACGCAATAACTAAGTAGGAAATAAAACAAAAAAAAAAAAAACAAAAAAAAAAAAAACCCACACATTATCCTATCCCCTCCACTGACTTTACACCAGTTCAACAGGAGGTTAACCATCTTCCATGAACAAATATGAAACCAGCAGAACTGGACCGAACTGAGCTAAACATTATTTGACTAAGTTCAGGCCACACGTGGCTTAAAAGAACATATATACAATGCATACAAACATACAAATGTGTAAACTAAAGGACAAAATTGAAGAATACACACACACAGACGCACCCACCAAAAAAAAAAAAAAAAAAAAAAAAAAAAAAAACATACACACACATACACAGTACTTAAATGACAGATGAAAACTTTTTCATTATTATATCTACAAATTTAGATAACTGAATAAGGTCTTTTACATTATCAGTAGAGAGCAGTTCTTTAAATTTAATGACATTAGGTCTCTTGTAAAAATATGATTTCAAAAACTGCTTTCGTTCGGCTTGAAAATAATTACATATGAAGAGATAATGGAACTCGTCTCCAATGTCTTGTTTTGTACATAGATTACATTTTCGTTCATCGAGTGGAGTATTTTCCCATCGACCTGTTTCAACTGGGAGTCTATGGTTACTCAGTCTATATTTCAGTAGTGCACTGTGCTGCTTTTTATTTAACTTTACCAAATAGTTTTCTAACTTCATGTTCTGTTTGTAAAGGTAATAATTTTTTCCTTTAGAAGATAGATTTACTTTCTGATGCCAATCTTGAGTATGCAGATCAACCAAGGTTTCAGAAATTTGCCTTTTAACAGATGTTGGATTTTCAATTATTCTTGTATTAAAATGATCAAATCGTCCAACTGATATAAGTAATTCTTTTATGCTATGAATCCATTTATGTTGGTATTCTCCACTGCAGTACTGGTGATAAAGTATGTCATACAATAATTTAGATAATTTTGATTCTTTGCCATTAATAATATTCATCCAGAAGCCAATCAAACGCGTTTTAATGGTTACATCAATGGGTCTGCGACCAAGCTCTGCATGTAGCATATACATTGGGGTGCTCTTTTTTGAGTTTGTGATGTATCTCAAGAATTCATTATGAAGATTTTCAATTAGTTGAGCCTTTTCAAATGCCCATACCTCACAGCCATATAGGGCTATTGGTAAAATAGTGTGATCGAATAATTGCAGTTGTAAATCAATAGGAAGATTCAAGGACCTGATTCTTTTGTGTAAAAGGTGCATAGCTTTCTTTGCCTGGTCATAGTTGTGCTTGATAGCCTTTGAAAAACTTCTACTTTTGGTGAAAACTACACCTAAGTATTTGAAGTCCTTACATATTGAAATTTTGTTTTCACCAATTCTGAAGTCAAAACGATCATCATTACGTGTTCCAAAAATTAAAATCTTGGTCTTATCGTAATTGATGTCAAGCTTCCATAATTTTGAGTATTCATGAAACACATTCAAACAGTGCTGGAAACTTTTTTCATCAGTGGCAAAAATAACTGTGTCATCTGCATAGAGTAAAACAAACAACTTCAGGTAAAAATAAACATCATCAGAAGCAAATTCTACATCAATACCAGGACATTTCTTAGACACAAGAAAGCTTTCAAGATCATTCAGAAATAAGGCAAATAAGACAGGTGACAGATTTTCACCTTGTCGGACTCCTCTAAAACAATGGAAAAAATCTGACTGATTACCGTTGAATGAAACACATGATTTAATTTCTTGGTACATGTTAAAGACAATACGAAAGAATTTCCCATTAATATTGTTTGCCAGTAATTTTGACCACAATCCTACACGCCACACAGAGTCAAAAGCTTTGCTAAAATCTACAAAAGAGCAGAATAGCTTTAACTTTTTGGATTTCAAAATTTCACTAAGAGCATGTAGAGCAAAAATATGATCGTTTGTAGAATATCCAGCTCTAAAACCAGCTTGATTTTCATTCAAAATATCATAAGTATTGAGAAATTCATTTAGTCGTAAGTTGAGTACTGCTGTGAAAAGTTTGCCAAAGCAGCTTAAAATTGTTATTGGTCTGTAATTCTCAGGCTGTGAAGGATCTCCTTTATGCTTGTAAATGGGCCTTATAATTCCTTCTAACCAGGCATCTGGCAAAATTCCAGTATCAAGAATCAAATTGAAAAAAGAATTATACAATGGCATCATTATATTAGAAGTACTCTTTATGTATTCATTTATGATATCATCATTTCCACATGCTTTATTATTCTTTAAAGACTTGATGCATTTTAAGATTTCACAGTCAGTAATAGGTGAGTTCAAAATTGGATCATTATCATCAAGTGAAATCTTTATATTTTCATTCTGTTGGTTTTCAGAATCAGACTGTTTATTTAAACCTTTGAAAAAGCTGAAGATTTTCCCCACCCCGGCCCTGGGGACCCTTTTCCCTTATTTCACATTTGTGCCCAGATTTCATTCAAATGAGTGACTTTTTATATCTTAGTTGTCCTGATGTCAAATTATGATGATTTTCTTCATTTTCGCAAACTTTTCGAAAAGTCGAAAAAATTGAAGATTTTCCCCACCCCGGCCCTGGGGAGCTTTTTCCCTTATTTCACACTTGTGCCCAGATTTCATCCAAATGAGTGAATTTTTATATCTTAGTTGTCCTGATGTCAAATTATGATGATTTTCTTCATTTTCGCAAACTTTTCGAAAAGTCGAAAAAATTGAAGATTTTCCCAACCCCGGCCCTGGGGACCCTTTTCGCTTATTTCACATTTGTGCCCAGATTTCATTCAAATGAGTGACTTTTTATATCTTAGTTGTCCTGATGTCAAATTATGATGATTTTCTTCATTTTCGCAAACTTTTCGAAAAGTCGAAAAAATTGAATATTTTCCCCACCCCGGCCCTGGGGACCCTTTTCCCTTATTTCACACTTGTGCCCAGATTTCATCCAAATGAGTGAATTTTTATATCTTAGTTGTCCTGATGTCAAATCATGATGATTTTCTTCATTTTCGCAAACTTTTCGAAAAGTCGAAAAAATTGAAGATTTTCCCCACCCCGGCCCTGGGGACCCTTTTCCCTTATTTCACATTTGTGCCCAGATTTCATTCAAATGAGTGACTTTTTATATCTTAGTTGTCCTGATGTCAAATTATGATGATTTTCTTCATTTTCGCAAATTTTTCGAAAAGTCGAAAAAATTGAAGATTTTCCCCACCCCGGCCCTGGGGACCCTTTTCCCTTATTTCACACTTGTGCCCAGATTTCATCCAAATAAGTGAATTTTTATATCTTAATTGTCCTGATGTCAAATTATGATGATTTTCTTCATTTTCGCAAACTTTTCGAAAAGTCGAAAAAATTGAAGATTTTCCCCACCCCGGCCCTTGGGACCCTTTTCGCTCATTTCACACTTGTGCCCAGATTTCATCCAAATGAGTGAATTTTTATATCTTAGTTGTCCTGATGTCAAATTATGATGATTTTCTTCATTTTCGCAAACTTTTCGAAAAGTCGAAAAAATTGAAGATTTTCCCCACCCCGGCCCTGGGGACCCTTTTCCCTTATTTCACACTTGTGCCCAGATTTCATCCAAATGAGTGAATTTTTATATCTTAGTTGTCCTGATGTCAAATTATGATGATTTTCTTCATTTTCGCAAACTTTTCGAAGAATCGAAAAAATTGAAGATTTTCCCCACCCCGGCCCTGGAGACCCTTTTCCCTTATTTCACACTTGTGCCCAGATTTCATCCAAATGAGTGAATTTTTATATCTAAGTTGTCCTGATGTCAAATTATGATGATTTTCTTCATTTTCGCAAACTTTTCGAAAAGTCGAAAAAATTGAAGATTTTCCCCACCCCGGCCCTGGGGACCCTTTTCCCTTATTTCACACTTGTGCCCAGATTTCATCCAAATGAGTGAATTTTTATATCTTAGTTGTCCTGATGTCAAATTATGATGATTTTCTTCATTTTCGCAAACTTTTCGAAGAATCGAAAAAATTGAAGCTTTTCCCCACCCTTGCCCTGGGGACCCTTTTCCCTTATTTCACACTTTTGCCAAGATTTCATCCAAATGAGTGAATTTTTATATCTTAGTTGTCCTGATGTCAAATTATGATGATTTTCTTCATTTTCGCAAATTTTTCGTAAGTCGAAAAAATTGAAGATTTTCCCCACCCCTGCCCTGGGGACCCTTTTCGCTCATTTCACACTTGTGCCCAGATTTCATTCAAATGAGTGAACTTTTATATCTTAGTTGTTCTGATGTCAAATTATGATGATTTTCTTCATTTTCGCAAACTTTTCGAAGAATCGAAAAAATTGAAGATTTTCCCCACCCCAGCCCTGGGGACCCTTTTCCCTTATTTCACACTTGTGCCCAGATTTCATCCAAATGAGTGAATTTTTATATCTTAGTTGTCCTGATGTCAAATTATGATGATTTTCTTCATTTTCGCAAATTTTTCGAAAAGTCGAAAAAATTGAAGATTTTCCCCACCCCGGCCCTGGGGACCCTTTTCGCTCATTTCACACTTGTGCCCAGATTTCATTCAAATGAGTGAATTTTTATATCTTAGTTGTCCTGATGTCAAATTATGATGATTTTCTTCATTTTCGCAAACTTTTCGAAGAATCGAAAAAATTGAAGATTTTCCCAACCCCGGCCCTGGGGACCCTTTTCCCTTATTTCACACTTGTGCCCAGATTTCATCCAAATGAGTGAATTTTTATATCTTAGTTGTCCTGATGTCAAATTATGATGATTTTCTTCATTTTCGCAAACATTCTTGAAAAGTCGAAAAAATTGAAGATTTTCCCCACCCCGGCCCTGGGGACCCTTTTCGCTAATTTCACACTTGTGCCCAGATTTCATTCAAATGAGTGAATTTTTATATCTTAGTTGTCCTGATGTCAAATTATGATGATTTTCTTCATTTTCGCAAACTTTTCGAAGAATCGAAAAAATTGAAGATTTTCCCCACCCCGGCCCTGGGGACCCTTTTCCCTTATTTCACATTTGTGCCCAGATTTCATCCAAATGAGTGAATTTTTATATCTTAGTTGTCTTGATGTCAAATTATGATGATTTTCTTCATTTTCATAAAACTTTTCAAAGAATCGAAAAAATTGAAGATTTTCCCAACCCCGGCCCTGGGGCACCCTTTTCCCTTATTTCACACTTGTGCCCAGATTTCATCCAAATGAGTGAATTTTTATATCTAAGTTGTCCTGATGTCAAATTATGATGATTTTCTTCATTTTTGCAAACTTTTCGAAAAGTCGAAAAAATTGAAGATTTTCCCCACCCCGGCCCTGGGGACCCTTTTCGCTCATTTCACACTTGTGCCCAGATTTCATTCAAATGAGTGTATTTTTATATCTTAGTTGTCCTGATGTCAAATTATGATGATTTTCTTCATTTTCGCAAACTTTTCGAAGATTCGAAAAAATTGAAGATTTTCCCCACCCCGGCCCTGGGGACCCTTTTCCCTTATTTCACACTTGTGCCCAGATTTCATCCAAATGAGTGAATTTTTATATCTTAGTTGTCCTGATGTCAAATTATGATGATTTTCTTCATTTTCGCAAACTTTTCGAAAAGTTGAAAAAATTGATGATTTTCCCCACTCCGGCCCTGGGGACCCTTTTCCCTCATTTCACACTTGTGCCCAGATTTCATCTAAATGAGTGTATTTTTATATCTTAGTTGTCCTGATGTCAAATTATGATGATTTTCTTCATTTTCGCAAACTTTTCGAAGAATCGAAAAAATTGAAGATTTTCCCCACCCCGGCCCTGAGGACCCTTTTCCCTTATTTCACACTTGTGCCCAGATTTCATCCAAATGAGTGAATTTTTATATCTTAGTTGTCCTGATGTCAAATTATGATGATTTTCTTCATTTTCGCAAACTTTTCGAAAAGTCGAAAAAATTGAAGATTTTCCCCACCCCGGCCCTGGGGACCCTTTTCGCTCATTTCACACTTGTGCCCAGATTTCATTCAAATGAGTGAATTTTTATATCTTAGTTGTCCTGATGTCAAAGTATGATGATTTTCTTCATTTTCGCAAACTTTTCGAAGAATCGAAAAAATTGAAGATTTTCCCCACCCCCGCCCTGTGGACCCTTTTCCCTTATTTCACACTTGTGCCCAGATTTCATCCAAATGAGTGAATTTTTATATCTTAGTTGTCCTGATGTCAAATTATGATGATTTTCTTCATTTTTGCAAACTTTTCGAAAAATCGAAAAAATTGAAGATTTTCCCAACCCCGGCCCTGGGGACCCTTTTTGCTCATTTCACACTTGTGCCCAGATTTCATTCAAATGAGTGTATTTTTATATCTTAGTTGTCCTGATGTCAAATTATGATGATTTTCTTCATTTTCGCAAACTTTTCGAAAAATCGAAAAAAATTGAAGATTTTCCCCACCCCGGCCCTGGGGACCCTTTACCCTTATTTCACACTTGTGCCCAGATTTCATCCAAATGAATGAATTTTTATATCTTAGTTGTCCTGATGTCAAATTATGATGATTTTCTTCATTTTTCCAAACTTTCGAAAAATCGAAAAAATTGAAGATTTTCCCCACCCCGGCCCTGGGGACCCTTTTCTCTCATTTCACACTTGTGCCCAGATTTCATCCAAATGAGTGAATTTTTATATCTTAGTTGTCTTGATGTCAAATTATGATAATTTTCTTCATTTTTGCAAACTTTTCGAAAAATCGAAAAAATTGAAGATGTTCCCCACCCCGGCCCTGGGGACCCTTTTCCCTTATTTCACACTTGTGCCCAGATTTCATCCAAATGAGTGAATTTTTATATCTTAGTTGTCCTGATGTCAAATTATGATGATTTTCTTCATTTTTGCAAACTTTTCGAAAAATCGAAAAAATTGAAGATTTTCCCCACCCCGGCTCTGGGGACCCTTTTCCCTTATTTCAAACTTGTGCCCAGATTTCATCCAAATGAGTGAATTTGATATCTTAGTTGTCCTGATGTCAAATTTTGATGATTTTCTTCATTTTCACAAACTTTTCGAAAAATCAAAAAAATTGAAGATTTTCCCCACCCCTGCCCTGGGACCCTTTTCCCTTATTTCACACTTGTGCCCAGATTTCATCCAAATGAGTGAATTTTTATATCTTAGTTGTCCTGATGTCAATTATGATGATTTTCTTCATTTTCGCAAACTTTTCGAAAAATTGAAAAAAATTGAAGATTTTCCCACCCCGGCCCTGGGGACGCTTTTCCCTTATTTCAAACTTGTGCCCAGACTTCATACAAAGGAGTGAATTTTTATATCTTAGTTGTCCTGATGTCAAATTATGATGATTTTCTTCATTAATTATGTCATGGAATAAAAGCCGACCCTCTAGGGTACCTATTGTCCTAAATGTTTTCTGGTAAGAGGTTGTTGAGATATTAAATTTTGAAAAACTTGAACAAACCATATGTGTCCAAAGGACACAAATTAGCCTGCTCTCTAGACCCCTAGCTCCATCCCTGGGCAAGACTCAGGGGCAACTTTAGCACAGAGTTAAAGGTTTAGGTCTGGGTTAGTAACATACCAAATTTCAACTTCTAGCTTAAAAGGTACACCTCCAAAAAAACGTGGACATAAATGTCAATGTATAATCTAACATTATACATTTTGACATCTAGCCCCGACACAGGGCATGACCCAGGGGCAACTCTGGAAAAAAGTTGAAGGTTTTAGTCTGGGGTAAGTAGCGTACCAAATTTCAACTTCCTAGCATAAAAGGTACCTAAGTCTGATCTGTTATACATTTGGACCCTTAGCCCTACACCAGGGAATGACCTCTAGGGCAACTGCATCACAGTTGAAAATTTAGGTCTTGGTAAGTAGCATACCAAATTTCAACTTCCTAGCATAAAAGGTACCCAAGTTATGACATAAGTAGCATACTAAATTCAACTTCCTAGTGTAAAAGGTACCCAAGTTTGACCTTTTATACATTTTGAACCCTAGCCCTACCCAAGAGTATACCCCAGGGGTAACACAAAGATTTAGGCTAAGGTCTGGGTAAGTAGCCTACCAAATTTCAACTTCCTAGTGCAAAAGGTACCCAAGTTATGATGTCCAAGAGAAATAGGCATATAAATGTCAATGTAAACCTGAATGTAAACTTAAAACATTTACCCCTAGTCCAGCTCCAGGGCAAGACCTAGGGGCAACTCTAGCACAGAGTTAAAGGTTTAAGTCTGTGTATGAAGCATACCAATTTTCAACTTCCTAGCATAAAAGGTGCCCAATTTATGGCCTCCAAGACAAATGCTGAGGTAAATGTCAATGTAAACTTGAATGTTAACTTAAACACAGACCCCAAGTCCCACCCCAGGGCATGACCCAAGGGCAACTAGCACAAAGTTTAAGGTTTAGGTTTGGGTAAGTAGCATACCTAATTCCAACTTCCTAGCATAAAAGGTACCCAAATTATGAACTCCCAAGAGAAATGCATGCGTAAATATCAATAAACGTGAATGTAAACTTAAATCATTGACCCCTAAAATGCTTACTTCAAATTTAAGGGCAACACATACACCTTCAAAGGAAATAACTGACATCAAAATATTAGCCTCCCTTTTCCTTGCATGACCCCCTCACTAATAAACCTGTCCTTTTGTTGTTTTTTTTTTTTTGCTTCTGTTATTTTCCTTCTGTTATTTTCCTGTTTTCTTTTTTTTTCATTGAAATGTTTTCTTTTTTTTTTTTTCATTGAAATAAGTTGACACGGGTTTTATGCAAGTTCTAAAAGAAAATAATTTGTTTTCTTTAAGAGAAACCCCAGTTTTGAAAGGTTTCAGATACTAGAGAAACAATTTTTTGTCCCTTGTCTTTTGCAAAAATATAAAAGTGGGAAAATCTTTGATGTATATCAATTTCACTTAAGTGTGGAGAAGCTGGTTTTGAAAAGGAAGGCAATACCTTTGCAAAATTGATAACTTCACTTTTCCACACTTACATTTTCACTCACAGGAATATTGATTAGTTTTCTCTCCTTTGTTGTTAAAGTTGACCTATTTACCCATGAGTTTTTGATTATCTTTTATTGTTCAAATATTTAATTTATGGAAAGAATTAATGGGACTGAATACATCTGACAAATTTTTCAGCCACCCCTACCCCATCCAACATTGTTTTAAGAGAAACAATTTTTGTGACTTCTTATACATACATTCACTCTAAAACGAATGATTTTGCTCCCCACGAAAGCAGATTCTTTCTTTTTAGGGTAAATCCCTATTTCTGCACATCAAGTCCCTTCTGAAAAGGGATCAACTCTAAAAGAAAAGACCTTGCTTCCAAGAAGAGAAAATTCTTTCCTTTAGGGTGGATCTACATAGCTACAGATAAGAGAGGGTATCCACATAATATTTTTCTTATTTCTCTATAAAAGCATATATTGTGGGTACTCATTAGAAGTGCCTCGCCAAGGCGCTTCTGATGAGTACCCACAACATATGTTTTCGTGAAGAAATAAGAAAGCTATCAGCATTTTTCAGATGAAAAAAGTGTCTTATCTGTTGCTATGGATCTGTTTTCAAAAGAGAAATAAAAACAATTTTGACAGAGTTACCTTCTTTGTTAGTGCATTCAATCCTCTCTGAGTTGGTGGTGTTTTTTTTCATCAAGGCCCGAGGTTATAACTTTTTTCATGCTCAACTCAAGCTTAGCATGAAAATTTCTCTGCTAATAAATATGAAAATGCCAACAATAGTTGGCATTTTCATGTTTATTAGCTGAGAAATTTTCATGCTTAGCTATGTTAAGCAAAAAAACAATTTGTAATTATTACTAATTTGAGATTTATTAGCAGGACAAATTTCATGCTCAGCTGAGTTGAGCATGAAAAAAGTTTTATAACCTCCTAGCCAGGAGAGTTCTGAGACGGAAGAAATAAATGAAGTAATATATCTCATAACATATTTATTTGAGCAAAATACACAAAATATAAATTCTATCAGTTTAATGTAAAAATAATACTGCATAAGAAATGATAAAATCCTATAACACAATGAAAGTCAACAATACTAACATGCTATTGGCAAATTCAGCAGATAACAGACTGATAATATTATTCTTATTTCCCCATCCCCCCACCCCCACCCCCTCAAAAAAAAAAATAAATAAATAAATAAAAAAAATTGACATTTCATGCAAATTGTCCCTTTAGGAGACAATTTGCATGAAATGTAAAATCCTATTTTTGGGGGAACTTTAAATAAGAAAAAAATTTCAAAATGTCATCTGTTGAAAATCTTACCCAGCATGTAGGCTGTAAAATCTATCACAAACATTCTATGCATAAGATGCTATGGGAAACATAGATTACAATATAAATAATATTAAATATAGTAAAACTCTGAAATCATATACTACATATAATATGTATTAGTGCAAAAGTACTGAAATATGCAACGAAAACATGCCTATATAAGTTTGAACCCCTTTAACCCCATGTTTTTATAGTAAAACTGGTGTTTACAGGGGTATACATTAGTTTTCGTATTTCTGTTCAAAACATAGATTGTGGGTACTGGTTAGAACTGCCTCATTGAGGCAGTTCTAACAAGTACCTACAATATATGCTTTGAGCAGAAATATGAGAAATTGAATTTTTTACCTGAAACATTTCAGTTTTTGGTGGTAAAATTTTCAGAATATTTGAAAAGGCATGTTTTCGTAATGGGGATGGCATATAAGTTACTATTCCTTCCCCACAACAAAGTGTCTGCTAGGCAGACAATTCACATAAAAATGCCAAGCCTTATTTGCTCTCAAAATAATAATAAAAATATTTCACAATGTCGTCTGCTACAGCTTGTGATTGGCACTTTAAGGCTCTGTAATACAGACTTACACAACCACAGGTTAAAATATGCCCAAGGGCTTATTTATATTTTTGAAGGAAGAAAAAAAATAAAGACTGAATAAACAATATGTCTTGTCATTGATTTAACAATAATATAAAACCGTAAATATATCTGTAGGTCATATTTTCATATTTGTAGCAAGCAGTCTTTCCCAGCCATTTGTACATGTACGTGTTTTTATCGGATAATTCTTTTCATAATGTTAAAGGCAAAAGGTATTGTGAAGATTTTATATAATTTAACAAAAAACAGAATATATATTTATCATGACAATATATTTGATCTGGAGTTTTACAGCCTAGTCAACACTCTTATGGTCATATCCAGACAGTTAAACTACCGTCGACTCTCGTTATCTCGAAATCCAAGGGACTATATGAAACACTTCGAGATATCCGTACTTCGACATATCAGATTTGCGGTACTGAGGAAAACAATGAATCGAACAACCACCTTTAACAGAAGGAATATGTCATTTGACTCCTAAGTAAGAGATTTATTGAAAATATTGTGGAAAAGAGGAGAAATGGCTCCTAAGGAGCAATTTCTCCTCTTTTCCACAATATTTTGTTGCCTGTTGGTAGATCTCTGTGTTAAAACAGGGACCAGATGTTCACTTCGAGATAAGCGGTTATTCAAGATAAGCGAGTTCGAGATAATGGGAGTCGACTGTATGTACATATTTCCTGGGCAGGCTTAGTCCTGTAAATGATTAACCAGTACTTAGTGCACATACTTTGCCAGTAACTAACAACTGCACTTCTTGAATCAGCAGAATGGGGAAAATGACTGTAAAAATTATTTCATGGCTTAACATAGTTAACAATTTTGCTGATCATGAATAATTTTGCAATATTTCAATGCATAAAAACCTCAAAAACATATAAGTAGTTATTCATTAGAATCACTTGCTAGGCCAGTTCTAATGGTTAAATAACAAAGTGTTTAGTGCAAAATTATATCAAATCTCTGAGAGTACTGATGGGGGCAGTTGCCTGAAATTCTATAGGCCTTTGGGATTTACAAAGAAATTAAAAAATGCCATACATAAACAGCATACCTGCAACTGTTTTCGGTACTGGATATCACCTTAAGAAGTCCTCTGTAAATTGTAATATCATATAGCCCTAACACTGCACCTCCCCATCCCTTTTTTTCTTTTTCAGTATCATTGTTTGACCGTGGTTCTGGTTACACTTTTTACCCAACACTGTAGATTTGGCACATTCTACTGGAGTATTCATATTCATCTGTATGTTGTACTCAATATGATTTAAATCTTATTTTTTCAAAAATTTGAAGTTTTCTTTGGTTTTGTTTATTCATTCACTGTTTATAAGTGTCAGAGTGTATAATGCTAATATGTTTGGAATGCAGAATTTAGAGTTATCATCAGGGAACTACTTCTAGGTAGTTCTAAGGTTGCTAGTTACTGGAAAATGAATTGTCAAAATATGATATGAAAAATCTGATGGCAGTTTGGTAAATGCCCCCCAAAACAATATTTGCTGAAGCCTAAGAATGCCATCTGCTACAAATTTTGCTTGACAATTTAAGGGTTAATTTTGCATTATTCAATAAATATACAGTAAAATTCTGATATTAACTCTTGTCATGCTGAATAAATTAAGATGCCACGCCCCCTTCTAATTTTCAACCAATCATATTACTTGATCCAGACTGTTGTTATAAATTCACATACTTAATGACAAACAGTGCAGATCCAGATCAGTTGGCTTCTTCAAAAGCCAACTGATCTGGATCTACACTGTTTGCTAAGGGCATGTAGTGTTCAGCAAGAGAAGGGTTAAGACCGTCTTTGGCACTGCCTAAAAGTGATCTTACTACTGGGGCAGTCTTAATTCTGAAAATAGAATAATAAGCAAGGAACCATTTGGGACTTTCAAAACATGAAAACACACCTATTCAAATATATTGAAAATTTCACCACCAAAAACTGAAAGTTTTCAGATAAAAATTCTGATATTTTTCGTATTTCTGCTCTAAACATAGATTGTGGGTACTCGTCAGAACCGCCTCAGCAAGGCGGTTCTGACGAGTACCCAAAATCTATGTTTTTTAGCAGAAATAAGGAAAATAATGTATACCCCTGTAAACCCCAGTTTTATTACATAAAAGTGGGGTTTAAGGGGGTCAAAATTATATAGGCATGTTTTTGTGATGCTGCACTTAATGGCAGAGTGGTCTAAACCCATTTATGCCAAGTGGATTCTTCTACCTTAACTCTTTGGACCAGTCCATTTCCAGTAAAAGGGGTGTCTGGTTAATTTTATTATTACCATGGTTTACAGAAATTCCTGTACTTAATACAAACAGTGTAGACCCTGATCAGATGCCGCATTTTGCGGCATCTGATCTGGGTCTACACTGTTTGCCAATGTCCCTTTTATGGGATGCAAGGCATAAATGGGTTAATTTTAAGTTGTCTTAATAGAGGAATCTTACTGCACATGTTGATGCCTGATAATATGTGAAAATACTGTACACAATGTTTTCTTACAAAATAAGGCTGGTAAAGATGTAATCTGACATAAAATAAACAATATCCCCCAAGGTAACAATTTTACCTGTAGACCAAAACAAGCATAACCCTACCTTTCCATATACCGTATAGACCTAAATGCTTAGCACTCTGGGTAAAGTTTTCAGCAGACAAAATATTGAAATTTTTTCTTATTTTTTCCAGAAATCAGGCTTTGACATTTCATGCAAATTGTCTCCACTGGAGACAATTTGCATGAAATGTCAAATCCTGTTTTCTGGGAAAAATAAGAAAAATATTGTCAATTTAGTTTTCTGTTGAATTAGCCTAGAGAGTGGTAATGGTTAAATATCTTGACAGGCATGCAGTGTAGACCCAGATCAAACTCCTCACCTGGGTCTACCCTGTTTACATTTAATCAAATGGACATTCATTTTTTTCCAAATAAATATGATAAGGTTGCATTTATTCATTAAGATATCTGAATATTTTGGGTAAATACCATATCAGCAATGTACAGAAGCATATCAGACAACACATATGCACAGTTTCATCTGGACCAATGACAATAAGGTATGGTTATTTGTTGTGGTCATCACAACAAACAGTTACCACAAACCATAAAACATTAAAAAACTACAAAACAAAAAACAAAAATGCAAACACTTATAATACAAATTTATCAAAGCAAATACAATACAAATTTATCAGGCATACATCCCAGTAAGCATTCTTTATAAATCTATAGCGGGCTGTTATCGGCCTGTCAGGGTAGCTGACGGGCCGATAACGGCCCGCTATAGATTTATAAAGAATGCTAGCTTGGATGCCATCATAAACTTAAATCAAACATGCCATATGCATCATAAGCTTAAATGCCATTTTGCACAGCTGATGAAAGCTCATCTACAATGGTATGTATGTTTCGCCATCCATTAGATAAAGAATATAAAGGCACTAATATTTGATATCACAAAAGTATAATATTCTTTTATATGCTTAGTTCATCCTAACACACAACAGCAAAGCAAAATGTGGAGTGTGTCTATAAAAAATAGGGCAAGGGGCTAAGGACAGACAAAAAAGTATAAGATCACATATGCGAATTGCAAAAGCTCAGACCAATCTCTTTACCTTTGCAGTCTAGTCGAGCCATCACTGGCAACTGTGTACCAGTTCTCTCTAAATTTACCAGCAAGGGAGGACCAACACCATGCTGCACAGCTGTGCAGGACGGTTTAGTTCTTTACAATTTGCTTACAGTAAATGTCCTAAAATTTCATACACCAAAGTGGCCAATAAAATGGCATATGCAAACAGTGCAGACCCAGATCAGACAGCTCCTGAAGGAGCAGTCTGATCAGGGTCTACACTGTTTGCCTTTTCACTTGGTAATTTAAGAAATAACTGAATAAAGAGCAAAATTTAGGCAAAAAAGGGTACGGAATATAGTGTTCAAAATTTTAGGAATTTACCGAACAAAACATGTTCCTTTTGCCATACCCAGTCCCATTCATTATGTAACTTATATAGAGTTCACTCTCTTTGTCTCAACTCCAAGGGACTAGAATTTCTGGGCCCAGTTGTTCAAAGCATCGTTAGCTTAACGAGTTCGTTAAGGGTCATTTCATTAACTGTTTTAGCAGATTCAATATACAATATTCTGATATTTTTTGCTGAAAAAATGTGAGTAGCTTTTGCACTGCAAAAGCTACTCACATTTTTTCTGCAAAAAATTTCAGCATATTTGCGTATCACTCGATGTAAATTTTAACGAATCGTTAACTAACGACGTCGTTAGCTTTGAACAACTGGGCACTGGTTTGAGATAATAGTGGTTGAGATAAAAGAAGATGAAAGGAACATAATGCAACAAACTAACATAATATTGCCCTTAGTTTTTGACTTAAGCAGTAGTTTGAGTTTTCAGTGACTGTGTTCTAGATAAGAAGAGTCAGCAGTTTTAAAAAATTTAAAGCAATACATGGGGCAGGTTATGATTAAAAAATCTATGAATGCATTATATGCTGATAATGAGCCCTTCAAGCATCATGAAAAATTGTAGCTGACTATATTCTATGTTCAGTTTTATTTATTTATTATCTATTTTCCAGGAAAAGAAAAAACTATTTCAAGGCTTGTCATGTAACAGGAAATGTATGCTTTACATTAAAAGTCTAGCCTTAATTTCTACAAATATTTATTGTTTTAGAAAAAAAAAACATTGACATTTATGAAATGTAAATTAAGCAGACAATTCAAATGAAATGTCAAGTCTTAATTTCTCTGAAACATATATATATATATATATGTGTGTGTGTGTGTGTCACAGCTTGCTTTAATAATCTTAAAATTATAGAATTACACACATGTTTCGCCTTGACGGTTCTTCAGTGTATAACATTATTTAAAGACCTAGAGACAGATAAACGTCTACGTAGCGTTACTTTACATTACATGTACGTTACGTTTCAATGCATTGTTTATAGTTACATTTATATAATCAAAATAACAGTTTATAAAATTGTTTATTTGTTTACCATATGTTTTGTAAATGTCTTTTGCACTCTTGTGTATCTTTCTGCAGTGTTTTCTTTCTGCACAATTTTTCTATGTGCGTGTGTCTGATATTCCATTCCAGTCCTAGTCTTTTATTCAAATCTTCTTTATTCTTTCATTCAATGTTCCTTTGTGTGCACCATATAGAATAGAAGTAGGTGAAGCAAAAAGTGGAGACCCTGATCAGATGCCGCATTCTGCGGCATCTGATTTGGGTCTGCACTGTTTGCCAATATCCCTTTTAGGGGTTTCCAGACTACAATGGGTTAAGGATTAATTTAATTAATTAAAACATGAGCCACATCTTGCAAAACAGTAACCCTATTGTAGATGAGAACACGTTCAACAGTCTCACCAGGACTATTCACCAGAAGGTCAATATTATCCAGGCTTTCTCCAGGTATGAAACTGAATTCCCCAGACTGCCAATGAAGAAATATTGGAAAATTACTAGTGAAAACTGAGGGTCTTGATAAGTCCTGTGAATGTGCTGACTACTGTCCTTTCGACATCTCTCGGAAAGACGTTTTTTGCTTGGCGTTTTATCTTAAATGAAAATATTTTGTTCTAATTGACTATATCTTATCAGAAACCATTTGTCTTTTCTGTTTCTGTGTTTTATTTTCAAATATGTACCCTAAAATTAAATTTATCGCCAGAAATTGGTCTGACCTATGCAATTTCTATAGTAAAGTGATTTCTTGGAATTTTTGTCTTCGTAATTATTTTTTACTTTTCTTTGCTGAATTTGAATTATTGATGTTTCACAACAATATTGTGAAAATTTCAGAAAAATTGAACAAGTGAAACTTGTAAAAAATCTGCCTCCAAGTTACCTACCCTACAAATTTCTGCATAATTTTCATTTTTACTATGGGAAAAAGTGAAAATATCGGATTTTTTAAAAACCACTGACTAGAATAAAACTTTTTGCGAATAGGTAGTTCCGACAAATGGTTTTGCATTAAATCATGACAAAAGTTTACAAATTTACTACTTCTGTTTAAAGTGCCGAGCAAAAAACGACTTTCTGAAAGATGTCGAAAGCACAGTAGTCAAAACCTTTGCTTTTCACATACATTTTACTCATAAATGTTTTACATGGTAAACATCCTAAAATTTTGAATGCTTTATTCCAGACATTTTTTTGCCTAAATTTTGTTGTTGTTTTATGTTTATAATATTACAAAATACTTCTCAGAATAGCAAACAATGTTGACTCTGATAAGACTGCTCTTGAAAGAGCAGTGAGATATGAGTCTGCACTGTTTTCATATGCAAATTTGTCAGAATAATTTTTGTACAAAACAATTGAACAAAACATGTATGAAATAAAACAGGTTGTGTATGAAACTGAACAGTAGTTGTACACAAAATTGTGTAAGAAACAGAACAGTAAAACTGTTGGTGTACAAAAACAGAACAGACTGTGTACAAAACAGGAAAATTGGTGTACACAAAACTATGTACGAAGTAGAACAGTTGGTATACAAAACAGGACAGATTGTGTACAAAACAGGAAAGTTGGTGGACATCAAACTATGTACAAAATAGAACAGTTGGTGTATAAAATAGAACAGGTTGTGTACAAAGCAGAACAGTCTGTGGACAAAATTTCTGGACAATTACCATAATGCATATTAGCTAATTTAAAATGCTGGAACAAGAATAAATATCACAAGAATTTAAAATCTGCACAAAAGTGCTTCCTAAATATTTTTCAACTATACATGCACACAAAGTATAAAATAGGAGTATAAAACAATAACAATTTAAGAAGGGGCACCACAAAACATATAAAGTATAAACAGTAGAAGTCCAGACCAGTCTGCACAGTCACAGTCTGGTTCAAGACATCGCTGTTCACATAATTACTGTACAGCAATATATGAGAAAATGTACCATTGGACATTTGAAACCTGCAAAGTCTTGTATCAGCCTATACATCTGGGCCCAGTTGTTCAAAACTTAATGAAGCTGTTAGCTAACGTGACGTTAAAATTTCTATCTTGAAATATGGCAAATACATTGATATTTGTTTTTGCTGAAAAAATGTGAGTAGCTTTTGCATTGCAAAAGCTACTCACATTTTTGCAGCAAAAATATCAATTTGAAAATACCTTAGCTACAACAGTTAACAAATTTGTCATTAACAAGCTTGTTAAGCTAACAATGCTTTGAACAACTGGGCCCTGAGCAGTCTGGCTAAAGACTTTACTGGTGCTCTGCAGATAGCAAAGGACCCCGGGGCTCTTCAGCCAGTGAAGACTGATCAGAACTGATAGAAGCATAGACTACTCTCAATTTTTCCTGGGCACACATCATGAAACACTGTGGCTCACTTGAACTTGGGTAATACCAAAATATTAACTGCAAAACCATTCGACCACACTGTGCAGAAGCACAGGTTATGCAGGGTCTTTGCTGGTATTTTGTAATTACTGCTGTGTCTTGGCTAAGTTGAAACTAGGTTGAGCTAAAATAAGTAAGCAAGACAGGATCATCTGATGAACAAGTGAAGCACATTCTCAGAAAATCTGAAGACCGAAGACAGTCTGGTCAGTGATCAAGAACTTCTGTGACACTATATGACACTACATTATACACTTTCATAAACATGTTATTACTTCACAAGATTTTTGCATTAATGATAAATGTAAATCAGTGTTGGTCAAGCTGCAACATTGTAAATCTTTACCCTTTTGTGATTTTGACCTCTGACCCCAATCCACCACTTCTGGGCCCAGGGGTGAGGTAAAAATCTAATATTGCATCACCCTAAGTTAATGAGGACATTACAGCAAATTTGACTGAAATTCACCCTACAGTGTAGGAGAAGATCATGTAAGAAGACAAATATCTGTATTGAAGATTTGACCCTTTGATCCATGTCTCAGGGCCCAGGGGCCATTGACAAAAATCAACATGATGTTGCACAAGCCTAGCACATGGGAAAGCCATTTAGCAAATTTGTTTGAAATCTGGGCAAGGGAGAGGGAAATAATATGATGACAGATGGCGGGGAAAGTCACATCTATGTAAAAAGGGTGTCACTATATTCCCACCTTTTATTTAAAAAACTTGGGTGATAATACACTTCCATGACCAAAACCCAATCTAAAGCATTGACTTTTCCATACATTTGTGATGAAGGAAAAGAATCCCTGCATATAACTGGGATGACTCTTTTTTTTCTTACTGTAATTAACCTAAATATTTGGACAGACCTGGGCTGAGCAAACAGTATTGACAATGTTTTTTGCTATTCAGTCACATTTTAAATACCCAATCAAGTAGCCAAAAGGACCTGTTCAACTTTAACTCTTGTCCTTCTGAACCTAGATATACCATGCCTTTGCAAACAGTGTAGATCCAGATCAGTTGGCTTCTGAACAAGCCAACTGATCTGGATCTGCACTGTTTGCCATTAAGCATATGAATTTGTATCAACAACCTGGATCAAGTAATACTGGCTGATAATTAGAAGTGAGCGTGGCATCTTAATTTATTCAGCATGATAAGGGTTAAGGCTAAATATGATAAGGATGTGCCAGTAGCTTCAGATAAATCAGTTCTGTGGTTTGCTTTTTTTTTCAGCAAAAAAGTATTGACATTTTTCTTAGTTCTCAAAAACGTATGTTGTGGGTACTAATGCATAGGTCTTGATAAGGTGCTTTTTCAACCAAAAAGTACCTATATTTGTCTTATTTCTCCACAAAAACATATGTTGTGGGTTCTCATTAGAAGTGCCTCAGTGAGGCACTTCTAATGAGTACCCACAACAAATGTTTTTGTTGAGAAATAAGAAAACTATTCACTCTTATCTAGACCTATGCTAATAAGTACCCATACCAAGCATTTTAAGGAAGAAATAAGAAAAATATCTGATACCCCAGCTTAACTGGAGCCATAAAGTGTCCAAATAATTTGGGTAGAATATGCAATGTTTGCACAGAAATAACCACCAGAAAGCATCTTGTTCTGGAATTACAAAACATAAGTTTCTACAGAGAAATAAGAATACTGCAATCACCAGAATACTAATTTTTTGCAGCTCTGGAAATGCATCATCTAAGAAAACTTTCAAGAAATCAAAGCATTGCCTCCATGTTACTTTTTCTCTTCTATCCTCTCTGGTTTGAGGGGTGTGGCTGGTCTCCAGTTGTCTAATGCCTTTACAGATTTCACCTCATCCTCTTTTTCTTTCCGTCGGGCTATATTCTTGTAAGGTTCTCTGTTAAAAGATATTTTTTTTTATATGTAAAAGCTTTATTCTCTAGTTATGTTTCCATACTATTCAGGAGTGATGCGAATATCCATTTTTGAATTAATTCAAAAATAGATATTCCTCACTCCTGAATAGTACCATTATTTATTTCTCCTGTGAAGAAACTTTAACTGCAATATGGATATTTTTTTTTCTTTTTTATTTATAAATATCATGGCCACAATAGCTGGTTGTTTTGGGGTTTTTTTTAATTAAAAAATTAAAAACATTAAATAAATCTTTTTTTAAAAGTCTCAGAATCAAGCTGGGATGGCATCATCTTAGTAAGATTATACATACTGCATTTATCTTAAACATTTAGACACTCCTTACCACACTAGTCATATAATTTTAACATGTCTGTTTTACTAACTTGTGAAATATCTATAAACTGCAGGATAAATGTCATACAGTGTAGAATCTGATCAGAATGTGGCTGCTAATCTACATCTACATGGTTTCCTTTGGCCTGTTTGTTTGAGTACTTAAGATAAATTCTATGTGTATATCTGAAGTGGAGCAGCCTCAGTGACTCAGTTGCATTACGAAACCACGCCTATTCAAATATAAAGAAAATTTCACCTCCAAAAACGGAAAATTTTCAGGTAAAAAACTCTATTTTTCACATTTCTGCTCAAAACATAGATTGTGGGTACTCGTTAGAACCGCCTCAGAGAGGCGGTTCTAACGAATACCCACAATCTATGTTTTTGAGTAGAAATAAGAAAAATAATGTATACCCCTGTAAACCCCAGTTTTACTATATAAAAGTGGGGTTCAAGGGGGTCAAACTTATACAGGCGTGTTTTCGTGATGGATGCAGGTCCAACTAGTGATCAGGAGGTTGAGGGTAGGACCCCCGCCGAGTCAGCAACATTCTTTCGTGAAGATTGATCATGACATACTTTCTATGGTCATTCCTTCTGCTGATTCAAGAAGGGCAGTTGTCAGTTTCTGGCAAAATCATGCTTGACATGACCCCATTGGGTTGACTGGGCCGTAAAACATCAATACAAACAAACAAATATCTGAAGTGTCCACCATCCGACAGTGTTTACTGTTACCTAAGTTATCACTTGGTCATGAATTAAGGCAATTTTTCATATTTTCTATTTTTGCAAATATTAGCAGAATGATGCATGCCAAATAACAGATCTGTACAAATTTGCTTATATATAAACAACACATATCTTAAATATGGTAATAAAATAGTATTACTTTTAAAATAACATGGTTTCTAAAATATTATCTTTACCTAAAAAACTCAAAAAGACATGTCTGAAAAAATAACGCTGACCTAGACAAATGAATGGCAAACAGGGCAGACTATGATCTGATACCACAACTGCAGTGGTTGATATGGATCTAAATTGTTTACTGATGCGTAACTCCAACTATTTAGGGTATTTGCAATAGTCTTATTAAAGGGGACTGGATAAACATGGTTCTTTCTCTACTATTTTTTGCAATGGAGATAAACTGCTTGCTTTCCTGCAGATTAAGTCCCTTAAGAAAAAGGGTCTTCTTTAAAAGGAAAGAATTTACAAGAGCAAATTGTTTCCTTTCAAAATAGACCCTCTTTTAGAAGGGACTCCTCCCCTGAATGTATATCAATCCCCCTTAAGTTTTTGTTACTTCCTGTTTGCTTTCCTTAAGATTTAAGATTAAGTACCTTCTGAAAAGGGGTCTACTTTAAAAGGAAACAATTTGCTCCAGAGGAGAGCAAATTCTTTCTTTTAAACGTAGACCCTTTTTTAGAAGGAAAGCCTCCCTGAAAGTATATCCATTTTCCTTAACCCCTGTCCGGCTGAATAAATTAAGATGCCACACCCACTTCTAATTTTCAGCCAATCAGATTGCTTAATCTGAATTGATGCTAGAAATTCACATACTTGATGGTAAACAGTGCAGATCCAGATCAGTTGGCTTCTGAAGAAGCCAACTGATCTGGATCTACACTGCAAAGGCAGGGTATATCTGGGTTCAGCAGGACAAAGGTTAACTTCATCCTATTTGTTTTTTTATTATATTACAGAATTTACCGACCTGATTCTTGGACAAGTGATTGACAACTGCAATGGCAGTGATGTTGACAAAGGTAATAATATCTTAGATTACCTTAAATTATGAGAAAAAAATCTCAATACATGTATATTTTAAATTTTTGCAACAATGGTTTTGTATATACTACTCTGTAATTTTGTTGAAATTTGGTATCTTTAACCAAATATATTAAAAGAAAGGTCTTGACATTTTATACCGATGTTTGCCACATGACTTCTTGTTTGCATTACTGAAAATAAGAAAATATACCCATAACATCAATTTGTCTGCTGAAATTTTTACCCAGCATGATAAGCATTAAGACTGTGATATCTCATGAGAATTACCTAAAAATTCTAATTTCTAAATTCTAATTTAGCCATGGCATGTATTAAAATCATGACCAATTAATGGAGGAGAGGGGGATGGGCCTTTAGTAGAGACTCTATGTTCATGGGGCCGAGCCAAAATGTTCAGAGACCAAAATTAATATGGCTTGAAAATTCATGCGAATCGTTATCTGTATAAAATCTATATAAAATGTGAAGCCCACTTTTTTTTTTTTTTTTTTTTTGGTGGGCTGAGGATGGTGGGAGCGAGACTATGTTCCTTTCTCATACTATACTAAATGTTAAGGTGAATGGACAAACCTTAAAGGGAGATCACTCTAAGTAAAATTTTTACCTCCCTTTTCAAAGGGAGACCACTACATTTTAAAAGAATTTGCTTCCCTGGTTTATGAATCACCTTCTATAAGAGGGCTACTTTTGAAAGAAAGAATTTGCTCGCTAGGGGAGCAAATTATTTCCTTTAAGAGTAGCCCCTATGAGAAGGGCAAAAAAGCTTTGGAGTTAGAGTCATCTTTCCTGGTGGTGCGTCCATTCACCTTAAAAACAAATTCATTACCTAGGTGTTTGCGGCATTGGTTGTAAAGGCACAAAGGTGTCCTTGGTTTTTTTCCATGGACTGTTAGCACTGCAAGGTTAGACACACACAAAAAAAATCAAACATTTTTTACTACTGACATCTGTATTAAAACATAAAACAGTTTTCCAGACATACACAAGAATTCAAACATATTATATTAATGACATCCATATTAAAACATAAAATAGTTTTCCAGACACACACAAAATCATGTGAATCATCCCCATGAAATGTCAAACGCTGTTTTCTGGGAAAAATAAGAAAAACATTTCAAAATGTTGTCTGCTGAATTTTACCTCGAATGATAAGTGTTAAATTACTTCTGTTGTATTTCATTTGTAAAACTCCATGTGACAATAAACTTGAATTCTTACTTGAAGGAATTTGTGAGAAATTTCATGCATTATGACACAGTAGGTAATAATTAATATACAATATTTAGATCTACCCTATTTGGACAAACATGTCTGAGCAAACTGTGTAGACCCAGATCAGAAATGCTGAATGTGGTATTGGATCAGAATCTACACTGTTTGCCACTCATCTAACAGCTTTTAGGTACAGCAATATGTAGTAAGATGGACACATTCAAGTTTTAGGGCAAGTATGATAAGGGATTTATGTGTCCAAATACATGTACATAGGGTAATATGGTATATGTCAGATGTAGCCCTGAACTGTATTATAGATTTATATATGTGACAATTTTGTGTACTAACCTTTATCTTCTAAATCAAACTGATTGGTGATTTTAACCCTTAAGGTGCTAATCCCAACTGCTGCAGGTGACAGTCTATTGTTTTTTTGTTGTTGTTTTTTGCTTTTATTTTTCAGAGAAAATAACTCTAGACATTTCATGTGAATTGGCAGACAATTCACATAAAATGTCAAGCTTTATTTTCTCTGGAAAAAAAAAATAAGAAGAAAACTGCATGTTGTCTGCTGCGATTTGATTTTAATGAAAGTGTCTGAATAATTAGGGTATATACCATATTTGCCTTAATTACTGCACTGTACACTTAAGTTAATAATTAGGGTATATACCATATTTGCCTTAATTACTGCACTGTGCACTTAAGTTTTTTTTTTCAAAAATCACAAGAAAAATTTATAGTAAAATATCCTCCTAAATATGTGTACACTTAAAAGAAAGATCAGCCGAGAACTTCATGAGGGGTGTATTTAATGAAAATTACGCAATATTTTTCTGACTTTCTTTATAAAAGCATATGTTGTTGGTACTCATTTGAATTGCCTTGACTTTCTGAGTCAATTCAAATGTGACCAACAGTTTATGCTTTTATAAAGAAGTAGATACATGACCTGTAATCTGAAGATAAATTTCTTGACTGTGCACTTACAGGGATATGTGCAGTACTTAGATTGAATACGGTATGGAATGACTTAATCTTTATCACTCTCCGGGCAAATTCAGTAGATGACAAATTGATGATATATTTTTTTTATTTTTTCCCCAGAAAATAGCCTTTGACATTTCATGCCAATTGTCTCCTTAGACAAATTTCTTGACTGTGCACTTACAGGGATATGTGCAGTACTTAGATTGAATACGGTATGGAATGACTTAATCTTTATCACTCTCCTGGCAAATTCAGTAGATGACAAATTGATGATATATTTTTTTTATTTTTTCCCAGAAAATAGCCCTTGACATTTCATGCCAATTGTCTCCTTAGGAGACAATTTGCATGAAATGTCAAAGCCTACTGTAATGGTAAAATAATAAAGCTATTTCAAAATGTTACTGCTGAAACTTTTATCTAGAGTGCAAAATGGAAATTAAAAATTTGGTTGACCTGACTGGTTGAAGTGTACTATCATTTTGTCAGTTTGTATGTTATTCCCAGTGATACAATAGATAAATGAAGGTGATTACTGATCATAGCTTCAGATAAGATGTTTTTTGTTTTCAGTCTAACAGAATGGACAGGTTTCTTGGTTTGTTTATCAAGATAACATGTTATACTTCTAATGGAGTATCCACAACATGTTTTTATAGTGTCAGAATAAGAAAAATAATTTTCTGAATATTCCCCTTACCTGGAGCTAAGTAAAATATTCAACCCTTGTCATGCCAAAAAAATTAAGATGCCATGCCCACTTCTAATTTTCAGCCAATCAGATTGCGTGATCCGCATTGTTGCTATAAATTCACATACTTAATGGCAAAGAGTGCAGATCCAGATCAACTGATCTGGATCTACACTGTTTGCACAGGCAGGGTATATCTGGGTTCAGCAGGACAAGGTTTAAGTATAAATCAACCAACATTTTCATTGGAAAACAGTTTTTTTTTTGTGTTTAGGGATTTCAGTTTGATACTTCTTGTAACATATATGGATTTCTAAATTTATCAAAAATATACTGATATTTTTTTAATTCCTCCAAGAAAATAAAAGATGTGAGTACTCATCAGAATCATCTCACCAAGGCAATTCTAATGAACACCTACAATGAATGTTTAAAGGTTCATACCTAAGCTACTTTTGTTTGCTTGTGTCGAGGTTTTACGGCCCAGTCAACCCAATGGGGTCATGTCGAGCATGGTCAGTTTACCTAACCACACATTTACTGGGCAGGCTTAATCCTCTAAGCGGTTAACCAGTATTGTGCACATTCTTTCACCAGAAACTGACAACTGCCCTTCTTGAATCAGCGGAAGTGAGAGAATGACTGTAGAAAATATTTCAAGATCAATCTCCACAAAAGAATGTTGCCAACCTCGGCGGGGGTCGAACCCGTGACCTGGTCTCCAGTCGGAAGCGCATCCAACTGAGCCACCGAGGCCGGCTTTTGATAATGATCTTAATTTTTTATTGTCTGACAATAGTATCACTATTTTCAAATGAAAAGTAGAGGGTTCAACTTTGATACAAATGCTACTGATAACTAATTATCAATGTATTATTGAAGAAAATATTTAAGTAGGTAGTTTTCTAACTAGGCTAATAGCCTAGTTAGGGCAAGGAAGATAATTACATTATCAATTAAACAGTGGGTATGATATAAATGCTTTTAAAAGCTTTGTGGTGTTACATTTTATTTTATATAGTTTCACAAAAGAAATAACAAAGAGTATAGATTCTTGAGAATGGCATTAAAAGTACACGTATAAATAATCGTGGATTTTTTTTTTTCAGCAACAGAATACTCTCTTAATAGTGGGGTGGTCTTAGTATTAAATGTAGAGCATAGCTCCAGATAAGGTGCTTTTTTCAACCAAAAAGTACTGACATTTTTCTTATTTTTCCACAAAAAAATACAGAGGTGCTTCTAAAGAGTACCACAACATATTTTTTGTGGAGAAATAAAAAAAAAGCATTATCCCAGCTAGCAATCTTTATAAATGTACAGCGGGCCGTTATCGGCCCGTCAGGGTAGCTGACGGGCCGATAACGGCCGGCTGTACATTTATAAAGATGCTGATACTCCCTCTTATGTAGAATATCAAGAAAAACTGATTTGGGGCTGGCAAAAGCTGTCTTAATAGCGGAGTGGTCTTATTTTCAAGTGGTCAATAGTGGAAATTTACTGTATATATAAATATTCATCTGGATATCCTTTAGAACAGAAATATAATACTGAAACAAATGTTTAGAGCTTGGTACTGAAGTGTGACTTTTATTATTGAATGGGCATTTTGGATGAACTAATGATAAGGTAATTATTATTTTGATCTGTTTAACTTAGGCCAGATGTTCTAGATATCATAAGCTACTCATTACAAAAACACGCCTATTCAAATATATTGAAAATTTTACCACGAAAAAAATGAAAATTTTAAGATAAAAATTCTGATATTTTTCATATTTCTGCTCAAAATATGGATTATGGGTACTTGTTAGAACTGCCTCAGCGAGGCAGTTCTAATGAGTACCCACAATCTATGTTTTTGAGCAGAAATAAGAAAAATAATGTATACCCCTGTAAACCCCAGTTTTACTATATAAAAGTGCGGTTTAAGGGGGTCAAAACTATATAGGTATGTTTTTGTGATGTAATATGAGCCAGCACATGACAAAACCTACAAGACGTGTATGTGACCAGTCAAGACTCAGATAAGTCTGCTCATGCATGCAGTCTGAACAGAGTCTTTGCTAATCGTATGTGCCTTCTACAGCCTCCGGGATATCCAAATAGGGATGAACAAGAACGCTTGCTATACTGGATGGATGTGCAGGCTTTGCTGGTCCTACAGGTCTTAAGAAAGTTCTTATTATTTCTATCATTATCATATTTGAAAGGTCCCATATTCCCTGAACCAAGTACTGGAAGATGCAAGATTTTGTAGCTTTTCAGTGGCGGAAAAACATTAGATTTTACCTACATCAGTCTTCTCAGTAAATTTAACACAGCCTTCTATTGCATGAGTTTAATGGTGAACTTGAACTTCTTTTGTCACATCTAAAAAGTTGTAATTTCAATGTTCATTCATAGTTTTGATATACATGTATATAGTTTGACTTTACAATTTGTTATATTATATGTTTGACATTTCCTTGTTTCATCACATTCAATATTTTGATGTTTCGATAAAGCAATATTTCAATGTCTTGTCTTCAGATGAAATGTTGGGCAAACCTATTAAAGGTAAGAGGATGCATTTTTTGCTTAAATTTGTGAAATTACCAGTCTTTATGGGAATATTATCAGAAGGTTGGGGGAATTTCTCCTGCTTCTTTGCAGTTTGATTTTTCCCCTGCTTTTTTTTTTTTTTTTTTTTTAATTTTTGACAGGATACTCATCTGTATGCTAAACCTTAAAGTGTTGAGCAAAATTGTAGTAGATGACATTCAAATTTTTTTAATTATTTTTCTGACAAAATAAGGCTTAATATTTCATGTGAGTCATCTGCCTAGCAGAGAATTCATATGAAATGTAAAGCCTTACTGCCTTAGGAAAACAGAAAAAAAAAAATTCTACTGCTCTTGTGACTAGTGCATTAAAAATTAATTTAAGATATTAGCACTGAGACAACATTTTAAAAATATTTTTCTAATGTTGCTTGGGTCTGTCTGCTTATCTTGAATAAATTTGTACTCTGAATGAATTCTAGTAAATTCTAGTCCCACTGCAGAGATGTGCAAGCTGACTGGTAGGTCATATTTAACCCATTGTACTCAGGAGACCCATAAAAGGGTACTTGGCAAACAGTGCAGACCCAGATCAGACCCCATAGAACATGGCGTCTGATCAGGGTCTTCACTGTTTGCAAATAGTTTAGCCATTTTTCTCTAGGAATATGCAAATCTCATAGCCGGATGTACCTAAAATTGAAATTGGACTCTTCCAATATATAGTGTGGGAAAGTCTATTCAGTATATAATGGGTTAAGCAAACATGATTTTGTCAAGGTATATTTTTTTGTCTTTCCTGGCTCAAATACATGTTAAAGCAGTGTTAGTCATTGAAATCATAAATGTTAATGCTTAGCATCCTTGATAACAGTTTCAGCAGATGACATTTTGAAATGCGTTTTTTTGTTTTTTTTTGCCATTTGTCCCAGAAAATAGGATTTGACATTTCATGAAAAATGTCTCCTTAGGAGACTATTTGCATGTAATGTCAAAATATTTTCTGGGAAAAAGTTCATAAAGAGACAATTTGCATGAAATGCCAAATCCTATTTTCTGGGAAAAATATAAAAAATATCATTGATTTGTCATCTGCTGAATTTGCCTGGAGCATGCTAAGTGTTAAATGTAAACTGGCAAAACTGCACACAAATGAAAATTGTCACCAAACCATGCATACTCGTAATCTCTGTATCTAAACATATGAAACAGATATTAAAGCAGATTGAATTTTTGCTCTGAAGGCTGCTGAAAATCTCTTGATATATATTTATGTAAGTACAATAAAAACAAATATACTAAGCTGAAAAAGATTTTATGGTAATTTAAACAGTGATAACATTACAGCATAGCCCTAAATAAACCAGGTAGCTGGATAAATATTTTTCTTTTTTCTTTATAAAAACATTGCTGTGGGTACTCATTACATCACGAAAACACGCCTATATAATGTTGACCCCCTTAAACCCCACTTGTATATAGTAAAACAGGGGTTTACAGGGGTATACATTATTTTCTTATTTCTGCTCAAAAACATAGATTGTGGGTACTCTTTAGAACCGCCTCGACGAGGCGGTTCTAACGAGTACCCACAATCTATTTTTTGAGCAGAAATGTGAAATATATCAGAATTTTTTATCTGAAAATTTTCAGTTTTTGGAGGTGATATTTTCTATATATTTGAATAGGCATGTTTTCGTAATGAACTGAATAGCACATGTATGTTTTCATTGAGAAATACTGTAATAACCCTAAATATTGGGACAGACTATTTTAGACAAATCAACAGGTGGTAAAATAGACTTTCTTTTTCAAATTTAAGGACAAATATGGTAGGGAGTTAATGTGTCCCAATAAATAGGTTAAATATGGTAAGAAAAAATACTACAATCTTTTTGGTTGAAAAATGGTCTGATCTAGAGCCGTTACAGAAACTTCCCCATGTCATACATTCCATGCATTTACTATGCTGTCACAAAAGTTTTTAATCTGTCTGTCTAGAAGAGGCAAATATACATTTCAGTGGAAACATATGCAGGAATCCAGCATACAGGCAACTGAGTATGTCTTCATCTTTAAGAAGCTAAAATGTTTTTTATAAACAGAACTTGCATTGACAAGTCAATGCAATTCAAATAGGTACCCACAACATATGCCTTTATTAAGAAGTAGACAAAAAGTACACTGGTTGTAATCTGAAAACTACGGAATTGCTTGACAGTGTGCTTATAGGGGTATGTGCGTTAATTAGGTTGAATAAGGTAAGAGCAAAATTTTACATTGTACAAGTACAAAACTTGCTGTAGCACTTTTTGGCTAAACAAAACTTAAATATTTTTGTTGAAAGAAAACTGAATACTTGAAACAGATAGGCTCAGATGAATCTAGGACAATTTGGCCAAATTGTCTGTGCACAAGGGTGTCTACCCAAATTTGTCAACACCTGAACTGTTCATCTTTTAAAGACCAGAGAACCCAACTATTGAGCTTAGTTTCTGTCTGTGGATTGGTATAACTGAAATACTGTTCAGGGGTCATCCTAGAGCTTTCAGAGAGGGAGAAGTTTTGTGACATATTCAGGATTTCAGGGAGAAGTTTTGGTCCAAATTTTGGATTTTCCTATACATTCTATACATTTTCACTTCTCCCTCAGCTCAAGATAGGGAGAAGTCAGCCAGCTTAGGGAGACTTTTTCTCTCAAATGGCCCTCTAGGATGACCCCTGACTGTTGGAATGGTTGCAGAACATCATCTGTTTGTACATGTACCATATCACTAGCTAGGATGTTTTTTTTTTTGTTTTTTCAACCTAACTATACTGGTATTCTTTATTATGGTAAATGTCCTAAAAATTCAAACACTAAAGTGTCTGACAAAATGACATATGCAAACAGTGTAGACCCTGATCAGACTGCTCCTGAAGGAGCAGTCTGATCAGGGTCTACACTGTTTACCATTCCACTAAATATTTATAGAAACTGCTGCATAAAAAGCAAAATTTAAGCCAAAAGAGTATGGAATAAAGTGTTCGAAATTTTAGGAAATTTACCGTATTTCCTCATTTGTATGTGGTGGGTATGAAGTGCCTTGTCAAGCCAATTACAAAGGGTATGGTACATGTCTTAAAATTTTATACACCAACCTTTGTGACAAAATGGAATATACAAAATAGTGCAGGCCAAGATCAGACTGCTCTTGAAAGAGATGTGACTGTTTGCCATTGCACCAAGCATTTTTGTGAAATAAATGCACAAAATATAAAATCTGGGCAAAAAGTAGGGAATAAAATGTTTGAAATTTAGCATAACATACCTACAACATGTTTTCATACACAAATAAGAAAAGTAAAATATGTCTGGCTACCAATCTTATTTAGAGTTATACTGTTCAAACATGACATAAAAAGTTTTTCTCATGGCATGGGCCAATACTCCCTTTACCAATATTTGACAAATAAGCCTTCTGAACTTATTTAAATAGGCATATTTTGCAATTATTGCTAAACATCATGCATATAAGTTATATTTCTATATCATTTCTACAAGCATTATATCATGCATTAAGGCATCTTGAACAGTCTTAACAGACCAACCAAACTATTGATCTCACTGGCATGCAACATGCTTGTGTGCTTAGCCCAGATAAGGTATACTCCCAGCTAGCATTCTTTATAAATCTATAGTGGGCCGTTATTGGCCCGTCAGCTACCCTGACGGGCCAATAACAGCCCGCTATAGATTTATAAAGAATGCTTACTGGGCTGTATTTACTTCAAATATTTTGTACCAAAATATATCACTGAGATAATTCCAACCATTACCTACAAGATATGCTTTGGTGCAAAAATAAAGTGGCCATAATGGCCCTGTATAGCTCACCTGAGTATCATAGCAATTAGAGAACCTGAACTAGAAATGATAAAGACAAACATTCTGACCAAGATTCATGATGATTACTTAAATAACTAAGAATGTAGCATGCTTAATGGACCTTGAAATATAGGTCATGGTCTAATATGGATGACTGTACTCAAGAGGTCATGCTAAGATGTATGCATGAGCCAAGTATTACTGGCTGTATGCATGAGCCAAGTATTACTGGTTGTATAATATCATGACCAATAGTGAGAAGGTAACCTAAATGCAAAAGCTTAACAAAGTCACTGGACTGTGAAATATAGGTCAAGGTCAAATATGGATGACTGCATTCAAGAGATCATGCTAAGATGTATAGATGTGCCAAGTATCATTGTTGTTCCACCAAGAGTTACTGAGAAATTGACCTAAACACAAAAAACTTAACTAAGTCAGTGGACCATAAAGTACAGGTCAAAGTCAAATTTGGATAACGGCATTTAAGAGTTCATGCTAAGATGTATGCATGTGCCATGAATCACTGCTTTAATATTAATGATATTTCTTTTGTTTGGCCTGGTTACCTCATTTCTCAGTTTCAAATTAGATCTAGAAATTGTCAAGACAAACATTTTCAGCTTGATTCATGATGATTCCTTAAAAATGTGACCTCTAATGTGTTAAGAAGGTTTCCTTTGATTTAGCCTGGTGACCTAGTTTTAGACTGCAAGTTTTTACCCAGTTTCAAACTTATCATATATATCATATCATCATATCGGATAATCAACAATCAGGGCCCAGTTGTTCAAAGCTAACAATGTCGTTAGTTAATGATTCGTTAAAATTTACATTGAGTAATACGCAAATATGCTGAAATTTTTTGCTGAAAAAATGTGAGTAGCTTTTGCAGTGCAAAAGCTACTCACATTTTTTCAGCAAAAAATATCAGAATATTGTATATTGAATCTGCTAAAACAGTTAACGAAATGACCCTTAACGAGCTTGTTAAGCTAACGACGCTTTGAACAACTGGGCCCAGATTTTTTTATTAACATGCAGGTACGGGGGGCAATATCCACATCAGTGGGCCCCCTTCCAGATAGCTGGCTTGCTGCACACATGGCAGATCTCACACCAGATCTCCAGGTATGTCTATCATAAGGGTTGATAGCCGGGAGCTTCCACTCTCTGCAATCCCTCTCTGTAAGCTGCTTCCATGTCATCTTGGGCCTCCCAGGCCCACGCTTTCCATCAATCTGTATGTCAATGGCTGTCTAGACTGTACCATTGGAGCATTCCACATGTCCATACCATCGGATTCTCTCCTTCAGAATGAGGTCCAGATCCTCAATGCCAAGCCGCATAAGTAGCTCACTGGACCTGGTGGTGACAATGTCTTGTGGCCTGATATTGCAGATCTGTCTGATCATTGCCCTGTCATTTCGCTGCCATACTAATTATCAAGACAAACATTTTGAGCAAGATTCATCATGATGACTTAAATAATGGAACCTCTAGAGTGTTAACAAAGTTTTCCTTTGATTTGGCCTGGTGACCTAGTTTTTAACTCCAAGTGCTCCAGTTTCAAACTCCACCTATTCTTTAGAGAGTCAAACATTCTGAGCAAGTTTCATTAAAGTTGGGACAAAACTGTGACCTCTAGAGTGTTAACAATTAAACTAACTGTTGACAACAGACAGAGGGTAATCACAATAGCTCACCCTGAGCATTTGCTCAGGTGACAAAAAAACAACTGCAAAAGACAATAATCATTATCTTATCTCCTTATCTGGAGCTACCATAATTACCCTACTATAAGTACTGGGACACACAGGAATGAGCAAAAAGTGTAGACCCAAATCAGACATCACAATCTATGTGGCATTTGTTCTTGGTTGTGCACTGTTTGCCACTCATCCAGATTTTTTTTAGACTTATCAATAGGTAGTAAATATCCTAAAATTTCGTACACTAAAGTTTCTGACAAAATGGCATATGCAAACAGTACAGACCCAGATCAGACGGCTCCTGAAGGAGCCTTCTGATCAGGGTCTACACTGTTTGCCATTCCACTAAGTATTTTAAGAAACAACTGCACAAAAAGCAAAATTTTGGTTAAAAAGTATGAAACAAAGTGTTGGAAATTTTAAAGAATTTCGTGTAATAAAATGGACTTGTAGGAGAAGTATGGTGAAGAGTTGGTGTGTCCCAATATTTAGGGTAAATATGATATATCATGTATTTTACCTCAGTGGCAATTCAAACATTACTAGTGGTTGTTCAAGGGGATCCTTAATTGGTGGTGGTTTTCTCACTTGTCTATTAGGAATACAATTCATTATCAGTGGGAGAAAACAAAAATGAATTAAGATACAAGATGTAACAGGAAAAAGAAATTTGAGCCAAGCTTTTCTGTCTTGGCAGCAGTAAACATGCATGAATGACATTTTTAACTCATGAGTTCTGGAGACACTGGATAAAACCCAAAGGTTGTGAGTGATTAGCCAGTATTTACACACTGACAAAATTCACAAACATGGAATTCTTTCCAACTGTTAAACAGCTTATTTGAGAAAGCTATACAAAGAAAGTTTGCTCTTAACCAATTAAACTGCCTTCAGTAAACCTGTTGAATTGGAATAATTACCAAATGATCATTGCTCATAAAAAAGATTTTCTTATATTTATTTTATTTTTACCTTTGTATTCAAACACTCATGTAGTCAGCAAATATTAACAGAACTTTAATAAATAAATAAATAAGTAAATAAATATTGATAGATAAAACAAAATAAAGAAACATAAATTTTAATAGTAGTACTGCCTCTTGTGATTTGATAAAGTTTCATGGCTTTGAAACAAAGAGGTGTTGGGAGGGCTTTACTGAACCAATACTATCAACTAAATCATCTGTATATATCTTCAGATCTTGATTATAAATTAGCCTCTTGTCATCTGATTAAATACAAATAAACAAACATTAACCCTTAAAGCACCAAGCAAATTTGCAGGAGACAACAATGCAATTTTTTTTTTTTTTTTTGAGAAAATGAAATGACATTTCACTTGACTTGTTTGCATTAGCAGCAGCCAATTCACATGAAATGTCATGTTTTATTTTCTCTGAAAAATAAAAACAAAATCAAAATGTTGTCTGCTGTAGTTGTGATTGGCACTTTAAGAGTTAAAATGACTCCGTATAAAATTTTCTGTGACTAGCTAAACTATGATGTGTCAGAGCCTGTCCACATGCATCTTTTTCCTGTGATTTGACTACATTTTTGCTACAAAATTAACCTTTATCCTGCTGTGGGCCACAATTAGTATATGTTACATAGTTTTGTAAAATATTTGAGCCACACAAGGTGAAAATATACTTTTGAGCATTTGAAGCCAGTGAAGGCCCAGACCAGCCTGTGCATCTGCACACTGATAAGAGCCTTCACTGTCCACTTTCAGAATGACTGGGTACTGAAGAGCTCAAAGTAGAATCCCTGATCAAAGTACAGTGACCTCTCGTTACAACCACAGCATTTGTTTCCAAAGATGTTGCCATTAAAATGAATGTGCTGTTGTACAGAATACTTAATGAGCAGATTGATATGCAAGAAAGATCTTGTTTTGTTCTTATTTCCTCACAGAACATATGTTTTAGATATTTGTTAGAATTGCCTCACTGAGGCAATTCTAACAAATATCCAAAACATATGTTTCTTTAAAGTATTAAATACAATATTCTTGCATAGTTTGTGACTAAGTGTTACCGCTTAAGCAAAGGTTTTGTGACAGTCAAATTGTCATTATAACGAATTTTGTCGTTGTATCGAGTGTCGGTATAAAGAGGGTTGACTGTATATAGCTTCACTTGCGGATCTAGATCTTTATTGGTTGCATATGCCCAAAAGACACATTTTCTCACAGCATGGCTTATTTTTTCTTATATTTCCCTAAAAACAGGATTTGACATTTTGTTTGGATCATCTCTTATGGCTTACAAAAAGGTCAGAAGTCTCTAATAAAGATCAAGAAGATCAGAAGCATTCTCTGAGCAAACTCAACAGATGACAAATAGATGATTTTTTTTTCTTACTTTCCCAGAAAATAGGGCTTGAAATGTCAAACCCAATTTTCAGAGAAAAATAAGAAAATATATATCCAAATGTTGTCTGCTTAAATTTGTACCCTGCATGCTAGGTATTAAGAGTGGTATCAAGATGCACACTGTTTTCTTATTTCTTCTGACAAGAAATACATGTTCTTGGGTACCGGTATATTCATTAAAAATGTCTCACTGAGGCAATTCTAATGAGTACCTAAGATACATGTTTTTGAGGAGAAATAAATATCCAGATACAATCCGAATTCTTAAACTAATTTGTTGCTCAAGCAGTTTAAAGGTTATTGACTGTACTGCATACCATACAAAAAGCGTGAGGGCTGACTAAAATATGTTGGCAATACTGAAAACATTTCATCTGTATAAACATGATTCAAACATATATCTTACATGCATGCCACTGAAAGTACATGCCTGCAATTAGTCCTGTGGTAGGCTAAAATCAGAAATAATATAATTCTTAACATGAGAAAAGGGTCTTTATCATATAATGCAGGCAATGAAGGTCCGTATCAGCCCACACCTTCACAGTCTGATCTGGACCTATGTTGCCCCCTTATAGAATTGATGGATAATATAGAATATATCTATTCAGAGACTGTCTCAACCAGACTGAGTCTTCACTGTATTAACCCTAGTCCTGCTGAACCCGGATATACCCTGCCTTTGCAAACAGTGTAGATCCAGATCAGTTGGCTTCTAAGAAGCCAACTGATCTGAATCGGCACTGTTTGCCATTAAATATGTGAATTTATAGCAACAATCTGGATCAAGTTATCTGATTAGCTGAAAATTAAAAGTGGGCTTGGCTCTTAATTTATTCAGCAGGAAAAGGGTTAAGGGGACTGGATATACTAGGTAGATTTTCTGCCATTTTTTTTTCCGGAGATAATTTTTGTGACTACCTGTTTGCTTTCCTGTACACCAGGGCCCAGTTGTTCAAAACACTGTTAGCTTAACAAGTTTGTTAGTGGTCAAAATGTTAACTGTTCTACAAAGTACAATATCTAATTCACAAGTATTTTCTAATTCACAAGTATTTTTGCTGAAAAAATGTGAGTAGCTTTTGCAAATGCAAAAGCTACTCACATTTTTTCAGCAAAAATATTATCATATATATTATAATTAATGATCAAAGTTTTAACGATACATTAACTAACGACATTGCTAGTTTTGAATAACTGGGCCCAGCTACTTTATGGCTGAAAGGAAAGAGAATTTGCTGCAACTTTTAGACTAGACCCTTTTTCAGAAGAGAGGCAAACACAGTTTTGTCAAAACTGCATCCCTTAAAAGTGTATCCCTTAATATTGCATAAGGACCTTTTTCTAACAATGTACACCATACAGCAGGTACAAGTTTTATAGGGTTCCTGAAACTTGAAATTTGAAATTTCCTGATATTTCCATGATTTTTCCTGATGAATGGTCATTTTTGCCTGATATGCACTGATACGTTCACACTCTGTCCATTTTATTCTATTTGCAGTGAGTACAGAATTCATTTTAAAGGCTAAAACTGCCTATATGAGAAATTACTGGATGCTGCGGGTGGGAGTAGCTGTGGCTCCCAGAAGCTGTACTCTAAAATTCCCAGAGATTTTTTCTAAAATTACAAACTACAACAAAGCATTGCATGCAATACAAATCCCCTCGCACAAGACTACTTGCTTTGGGCTAACACTGAACTGGGGAATTTCATGACATATAATAGTTATGTGAATGAAGGAACAAAAAAACCTGCAACTTTAATGTAACGGTCATATAATGACCTTGACATAAAGGTCACAGTATTGTAAACATTCAGATTTTCAGGTTGAGAGGGATTAGATCTCATATGATAAAGAAATATTTCAGGCAATATGTCAACCTTCACCATGAGCCCAGGACCCTGAAAGTCAAACTTGCTTGAGATATTATCATACCTACAATTGTGTGAAGATATATTAAAATCCATTGATAACTGTAGGCACTAGAGCAATGAAAAAGTTTTTATTCTAAAAATAGCCACAGTTACCTTGACCTTGAGTCCAGCAATCTGAAAATTGAACTTGCTCGAGATATCATCATATCCAACATTTACTTGAAGTTATATTAAAATCCATTGATAAATGTAGTCACTAGAGCCATGACAAAGTGTTTCTAAAAATAGCCACAATGACCTTGATCTTGATCCCAGCACCCTGAAAGGTGATCTTGCTTGAGATATTATCATACCCAACATTTGTATGAAGTTATATTTTTTAAAATCTCTTGATAAATGTACTTGCTCAAGATATTATCATACCAAACGTTTGTGTGAAGGTACATGTATGTTAAATTCCATCAAAAAATGTAGGCACTAGAGCCATAACAAAGTTTTTCTAAAAATAGCCACAGTGACCTTCACCTTAAGCCCAGCACCCAGAAAGGGGATCTTGCTTGAGATATTATTATACCCAACATTTGTATGAAGTTATATTTTAAAATCCCTTGATAAATGTAGGCACTAGAGTGATGACAATGTTTTTTTCTAAAAATAGCCACAGTGACCTTGAACTTAAGCCCAGGACCCTGAAAGTCAAATTTGCTTGAGATATTATCACACCCAACATTTGTGTGAAATACCATTAAAATCCATCAATAAATGTAGGCGCTAGAGTGATAACAGTCTTTCTAAAAATAGCCACAGTGACCTTGACCTTGAGCCCAGGACCCTGAAAGTCAAATTTGCCTGAGATATTATTGTACCCCACATATGTGTGAAGTTATATTTAAATCCATCAATAAATGTAAGGGCTACAGCGATGACAATGGTTTTTCTAAAAATAGCCACAGTGACCTTGACCTGAATCCAGGATGCTGAAAGTCAAGCTTGCTTGCGATATTATCATACCCAACATCTGTGTGAAGTTTTATTAAAATCCATCAATAAATGTAGGCGCTTGAGTGATGACAAAAGGTGAACATATGTATGTACGTTACATACTTACGTATGGGACAAACCCTATTTCCCCTCGTTACTTTGTTGTGCAAGGTGATAATTACCTGCTGACAATGAAGGCAACATGGGATATATATGACCTTGAAAAAGTTTGAACACTGACTTTTCGCTATGTGTAAAGCATGATACTCCAACACCTATTTCCTTGATAATCATAATATAATGAAAACCCAATAACCTTTCTGCTTTCATTATTTCTAAACATAAAAAAAGAAACTGTTTTATACAATTTCTAAAACATGTTATTAAGTTGGTACAATAGGTTGGACATTACTTTTTTGTACATATTATGAATTTAAGTGTGTGCAGTAAAATGTCGTAAATTTTTTATCACTTGACACTTCCGTTGATTTTTTTGCCTGAATTTTGTTTTGCATTAGTTTCACAAAATAATTGGTAGAATGGCAAACAGTGTAGACCCTGATCCAGCTGTTCCTTGATGCAGTCTGATCTGGGTCTGCATTATTTGTATATGGCATTTTGTCAGAAATGCTGGTGTATGAAATGTTAGGACACTTATTGTGACAGTTTGAAAGAAAAGTAAATATAAGCAGAAGTAGTTTTCCTTTTACATTTTCTGATTTGCACCATATTATATATACGAGGGATGTTCGAAATGAATTGCTTATTTCTATCTGGAGACTTCAAATTTCAAGTTAGCCCAGGGGTACTCATTTCATGCCCTCGGAAGTACTCCCCGTGGCTAGAAATGCAAAGTTTCAGCCGATGTATCCACTTCTTGAAGGCGTCACGGTACGCTGATTTGGGAACAGTAATAAGGTACTGATGAATGGCAGATCCAAGTGCCTGTCGGGACTGGTATTTCCGCCCAGCAAGGAATGCTTTCAATTTCGGAAACAAAAAGAAATCACATGGGGCAAGGTCTGGGGAATACGGGGGGGTGAGGCAAAACAGTTACTTTTTCTTTCTTCAAAAACGCCGTAACTATTGCGGAGGTATGAGCTGGGGCATTGTCATGTAGAAGATGGACATGTTTAAAACCAGTGGCAGGGCATTGTTTCTGATAATACTTTTTCAGTTTCTTCAGTACTACGTCTTTGTAGTACTTTCCGGTGATGCTTTTGCTCTTTTTCACTGGCACTTTTATTGCGACTCCTTCACCAGAGAAGAAGATTGCATACAAAACCTTCTTTGTACTCAAAGAACGTTTGGCAATTATTGGGCGTTTGCTGTGTTTAGTGGCCCAGATCTTATTGCTAACCTTTCTGACGGGCTCAAAATAATGGACCCAGGTTTCATCACCTGTGACGACATTGGCAAACTGCTTTTTGTCATATTTTGGAAACATTTGAAGCAGCTTTTTGGCCACTTTAACCCGTTGCCTCTTTTGCTCATCAGTCAACAGATGTGGCACCCATATAGAAGAAATCTTTCTGACTTTCAAATGCGTCTTCAAAATAAGGTGAACCGTTGATAGTGATATGCCTACCTTTTGTGCAATATCACGAACTGTAAATCTGGCATCACCTTCAATGATTTCCTTTATTTTGGAAACAATTTCTTTACGAGATGCAGATTTTGGCCTACCTGATTTCGGTGCATTTTTGATGGACTCTACACCAGACTCAAATTTCTTTTTCCACCGCAGAACTGTGTCATGAGACACACAAGAAGGTCCAAAAGCAGTAGAAATTTCAGTCATCAGCTTCTTCAAAGAACAACCAAGTTTTGAGCGAGCTTTGATGTAAGCCCGTATTTCATCTTTTTTATCGACGCTTCTACCAACCATTTTTACTGCAGTGGTCAATGACTGCATGTATTCAAATGGCAGATGTTATGTCTTACACTTAGTCCAACATGTACATTTATACACCATTGTGTAGATATTGAATAGCCCTATACAGGTATGTATTGGTTTTTATCGTGCCCCACGTGGATATCGAGCTAGAGGACAATAAGCAATTCATTTCAAACATCCCTCGTATTTAAACTTTAACCTGCTATAGGCAAAAAGTTAGCTGAACTTGTCATTTTTTTTTTTATTATTGCTTACTTTTAAAATCAAGGTTTGGATTTCTATGTGCATAGTTCTAGATAATATGGCTATACAGACATTACAATTATATATTTTTCCTACTTCTCCAGAAAAACATATCTAGCACTGAGGCCAGTCTGATAGATACCCACTGCATAATTATGTTTTCATGGAGAAATAAGAAAATAACAATATAGTCAGACATGTTAAATCTCCCAGAAAACATGGGAGACTCATAGATATACAGCTTTTCTCACATCTTCACGCAAGTTATAGTGCAGATTTTGAGAAGAAGTATGACTGGGCCTACAAGAGTGATTATGGGACCAGGTCTGAACTAGAAAAAAATACAATTTGCTCATTGTTATCAAGCAAAATTAATCTACATCGACCTTGCTACCATGCTGATATAACTGAGGCTCATCTGAAATCAGCAAATAAAAGCAACATGGAGCTACCTTAACCCTTGTCCTGCTGAATAAATTAAGATGCCCCTCCCATTTCTAATTTTCAGCCAATCAGATTACTTGATACAGACTGTTGATATAAATACACATACTTAATGGCAAACAGTGCAGATCCAGATCAGCCAACTGATCTGGATCTACACTGTTTGCAAAGTCAGGGTAATTATCTGGGTTCAGCAATAGGGTTAAGGAACACGGCAGTTCTGGTCTGTGCAAAGAATGATCTAGCATGGTCTAGAAAAAAAATTCTGATACGTCCCAGCCAAATCCCATTCATTTATTGTCAATGCAGAAAATAGACGCATATATACAAATTATACAGGGGCTTATGCATATCTTCTACCATATGAACATAAGTTTTTCATACCTCATAGGACAGTTTGCATGTATGTATTCATTTTCTGCAAAAGTGTCCAAAATAGCTGTCAGATTGTACCATTTGCTCAATTTTTTCCAGGGGAGCATACCCCCAGCTCCCCATATTAAGGCTTCGCGTCTTCACATTTCACTTGACTGCCTCATTTGCATTGTCTCCCTCATTAGTTATTTTCAGAACTTAACATGTCTGTATAGTAATATTTCTGGGTTGGAAAAAAGCTTTATCTAGTGCTATGTATTTGAATTGTCTTACAGGAGATAATTAAAATGAAATGCTTAGCCTGTTCATAGCTGTTTTGGTGAAAAAAAAAAAACAACAAAAAAAACCCTGAAAAAACAAAATCTTCTCAACAGTCCCATTATTCGAACCTATACCTAGTGTGTGTGAAAATTAATAAAATATTAATCAGTTATCATTTGTTGTCCACTAATTTCACATATAGCAGGATACGTAAATATTGATAAAAAGTCAGGTGATAATTCTGGGATAATTTTTCTATTTCTCCATAAAAACATATGTTGTGGGTACTCATTAGAAGCGCCTCACCGAGGCACTTCTAATGAGTACCCACAACATACGTTTTTTATGGAGTGTGAGGCGCTTCTAATGAGTATCCACAACATATGTTTTTATGGAGAACTGGAGAAAATTATCCCAGAATTATCATCAAATACTCCCCTTATCAAGTCTCCTGATATTATGTAACTGAAAACTTACCCAAATTCTACAATGGGTAGTGATGATCCAAGCTTGTGAAAACCTGGTGAATACTCTGGTACCTGATAATGCTTGTCTCCAGGGGATGCCTCTCCTATACCATTACGTTTGTCAATGTAACCAACTGAAATGCAATCAAATAAAAAAATTGTTGTATTTTTGCTATAGAAGCCCACTAGAGTAAGATTAAAATAAAAAGCAGAGATACCTTCAGAACTGTATAAAACCCAGGGCTTCCGTTAAGCGGATGTATGACGTAAATTACGCCCTCAGATTGCAACCGGACGGCCAAACTGAACTTCAAAGACGTACCGCGGACTTCTGAAATTTCTTTTGTCCATCAGAAAGCGATACCCGAGACTTCCAAAACGGTCAAAGAGCCCGCCCACTTTTAACGAGTTGTATGATGTTTGCCGCGCCTACTTATCCGAATTTCGCTACCTGTGTTGACTGAGCTTAAAGGACGTCCCACTTTCCGCTTGTGGGAGTTTTATTGACACCCTTTTGATGGCCGTGCGATCACTGCTTGTATTTGTCAAGCATGTTGAGTTGATTAATTGATGTTTGTATAATCAACACCAACTCCTGCAACACCCGAAAATATTCGGTCGAGCGTGTTCAAAACGTTGACCTGAAAATTTTCGGTCTTGGGGAATTGTCCAGGTTGCGCTACATATTCTAAAACGTCATGGCAGCCTTATTAGTTCCAAAACCTAACAAATACACAAAGAATGCATGACAAATAAAATAAATAATATTTCCAGCACATAGTTTTAGCAATAAGACACGTTCAACATATTATTTTTATAAAACAAAGACAGTAAGCACTAATAAACTGAATTTAGGCGAGCGGATTTTCCTTCTCTAGAAATAGATAAATTCAGAACCAGAAAAAAGCATCAAAAAAGCGTTGACACAAATGATCGTTGGAAGAAAATAATGAAATCATTTAAAGTCATTATTACTTTATTTTTATTTATTTATTAATATTCAGGTCTTAAAATCTTAAATTATTATTTTGCTAAGAACGTGTGTCGTCTGAAAACACCTCAACACTTCCCGGAGTTATCGAGTGAAATTCTATGAATAAATAACAATCATGCACAGAATGCAAATTGAAATCTATTCGAATTTAGAAGCTTGTGTTTGTCTTTCCTACGATGCTATGACAAAAAAAAGCAATTTTTCGGAAAGAAAACATATTTTTCATCAAAATTTTCAGAAAACCCATTTCTAAATGCATAGCCTTGTTCCGGATGCGCTGTTTACTAGCGTGGAAAAGGCGCCAAGTAAGTCTAAATTTAGGCAATTTGTGATGGTTTTGCTTGCTTTTCTCCGCGAACATATTGCTGTTGGTAGTTCATAGAGGGCTGCCTTTTATTTGTTTGTTGTTGCACCAGTCGGCGCTGTTTTCCCGCAATTTTGTGAAGGATGCAGCTCGTTCGGTCGTGTTGATCAGCTTCAAGCCGAACAAATATTTCATTATATACATGTCTGCAAAGTAATTTCAGCATAGTTTATTTTTAAGAAAACATGCTTTGGGCATTTTCTCTCATGTTTTTTTTTTCTTTTTTCTTTCTCTGGGCTTTGAAACTAATGCGAAATTGTACCAATGTTAATACTTTCTCTAAGGTCCGACATACAAGTACGGGCTTTCCAAAAAGATGCGATCGAATTTTAATAAGCGATAAGGATGTTTTTAAAACACATAGATCTGAAAGAAGTATAGATCATGATGATTCTGTGTGACACTGAAATAAGAACCCATGTTCTGCTAAACAAAGGGCAGACAATTGCAGCATGGAAAAAAAGTGGGACTTCCTAGATTTTCCTGTGGGACTTCCAAATTTGAGGGGTAGGAAGTCTGGGACTTCCTGAGTCTGGAAGTTAATGGAAGACCTGTAAGACCTTCCAAACATCTGAGAGAGAGTATGGAATAATGTCACAGACTGCTCAAGCTGTGCTGTCTTGTATTCATGTTTACAGGTCACAAAAATATCTTTCAGATACTCATCTGACCTGCTTTACATGTGATTCTAAATAGATTTTAACCACTCTCTGGGCAAATTCAGCAGATGATGCATTTATTATATTTTTTTTTATTTTTCCCAGAAAATAGGATTTGACACTTCATACAAACTGTATCCTAAGGAGACAATTTGCATGAATGTAAAACCTGTTTTCTGCGAAAAATAAGAATAATATTTTAAAATGTCATCTGCTGAATTTTTCCCAGCATGCTTAGCGTTAGAGGGTAATGGACTGGATATAGCTCAAAGGGAACTAATTCTGACATATGGTAATAATTGCATCTCTACTCACTTGGGCTACTCTTAACCCTTGTCATGCTGATCCCGGATATACCCTGCCTTTGCAAACAGTGTAGATCCATATCAATTGGCTTCTGATGAAGCCAACTGATCTGGATCTGTGCTGTTTGCCAATAAGTATGTGAATTTATAGCAACAATTCGGATCAAGCAATCTGATTGGCTGAAAATTAGATGTGGGCATGGTATCTGAATTTATTCAGCATGACAAGGGTTAAAGCAAAGAAGTTCTGGAAGCAGCTTCAAAGAAAGGAAAACCAATCCATTCCTCCCTCCCTAATATTTTGAAAGATTTCAAATACTTGGAGGCAACTTCCTGCTGCAAAGTTGTCTCCCTTTGCAAAAAATAGTGCCAATATATCCATTTCCCTTCAGACAAAATCCGGATAACCAGCCCTCTTATTTTTACACTGAAATACACTTATTTCATTACTTTTCAACTTACGGTTTCTGCCCCTTCCAAACAACATCTGGTGTGTGAGTTCATTGCTGGACGTTCGTGTGGCCTTATGCTCACCATCGAATGTACACTTCATTCCTTTATTTGAAAGATCTGGATCTAAAAGCCACTCTTTGTTTGTCCGCATGTATGTGTCTACAATAACAGAATACAGAGTTTATAACATATCAGAATTTCAAGTGATTTATAACCACTTATTCAAACAAATCTTAACTGTCACCACTCTCTGAGCTAATTCAGCAGATGACAATTTGATGACATTTTTCCTATTTTTCACAGAAAACAGGCTGACATTTCATGCAAACTGTCCCCTTAGAATGTCAAACCTATTTTCTGGGAAATATAAGAAAAAAATATTTCAAATTGTCATTTGATGAAATTTTTTACGCAGCATGCTAAGCATTAAACAAAAGTGTAAGTCTACAGTTTCAAATGAAGTCTCTTTTACTGACTTATGCAAATAGGGTAAACCCTCATTATTTATAGATATGATATGAAACAGAAGTCAACAAACAAGGAAGATAACTTTGTAATATGAACAAACAATTTTTTTGCCTATATTACACATCATAAGAGTTTTATAATGTGAATCAATTTTGACATTGTTCATATTTGCTTCTTCATATTTCTAGATAAGACACTTTTTAACCAAAAGGATAACACTGAGTTACAGAATGAATATGAGCCGCAACATGAAAAAAAACATGCCTTCTAATGTGTGCACCCCAGTCTTATCAGTCTTCCTTGTCAGCATGAAGAAACTTTGTATCCTTGGATATCCAAAATATGCCTAGTGAAGACTCTGACTCGACTGCACAAATGTGATCTTAATCTTCACTGAGCACACATGTCCGAAGGTAGGTTTTCTGACATTAACGCTTAGCACTCTAGGTAAAATTTTTAAGCAGACGACATTTTGAAATATTCTTCTTATTTTTCCAAGAAAACAGGACTTGACATTTCATGCAAATTGTCTCCATAACAGATTGACATTTCATGCAAATTGTCCATTTGCATGAAATGTCAAGTCCTGTTTTCTGGGAAAAATAAGTAAAATATCCTCAATTTGTCATCTGCTGAAAAGTAAAGGTTAAGCCTCATAGGATTTCATGAAGAAATAGGAAAAATACTTGTCTGGATACCTCTTATCTAGATCTCTGCTTCTTGTTTGCGTTCTAACATTAGTTTACATTTTAAATATTTTTAATTGTTACTACAGAAAATATATAATTAAATAAAATAAGATTAATAAATAATAATAACTAAAGCATTAGAACATGCATGAATTATCTCTCCCTAATCAATCAAAAACAAACAAATGAGCTGTTTATTACATTTCTTAACCCCACCCCATACACATTGTGTTTTAGTTCGATGTTGTATGTTTGTGACGTGTGGGAACTTCATAAGCTAATGAGAGATGCCCCGCCTTGAACTGCTAAACAAAACTAGAAATGTGTCAATATGACACAGATGCCCCTGCTGAGGGGCCATCCTCTCCTGGAAACAAGCATTTTGCAAAAAATGAACTTGAAAAATGGCCATAACTCCCATAATTGTTAGCAGATTTTACCCTAAATCGACCTTGTCCTATATTTCATGAATATATACTTGTGTATAAAATAAGAATCCAATACACTAATCTTTTTAAAAGATTTCGAACAGAAACCATTTTTTTCAAGTTGAAAAGGGGCCATAACTCCCATTATAATTGGTGGATTTTACCCTATATCAAACTTGACCTATATTTTATGATTATATACCTAAGTATAAAATATGAATCCAATACACTAATCTTTTCAAAAGATATCCAACAGAAACCATTTTACAAAGTTGAAAAAGAGCCCTTACTCTCATAATAATTGATGACCCTTAATTGAACTTGCCCTATATTTTATGATTATATACCAAAGTATAAAATATGAATCCAATACCCTAATCTTTTCAAAAGATAGCCAAAGGAAACCATCTTTTGAAGTTGAAAAAGGGCAATTACTCCCATAATAATTGGTGGATTTTACCCTATATCAAACGTGACCTATATTTTATGATTACATACCTGTGTATAAATATGAACCCAGTATACTAATCTTTTCAAAAGACATCAAACGGACACCATTTTTCAAAGCTGAAAAAGGCCATAACTCCCATAATAATTGGTGGATTTTACCCTAAGTCGAACTTGACCTTTATTTTATGATTATATACACCTGTGTATAAAACATGAATCCAATACACTAATCTTTTCAAAAGATATCGAACGGAAACCATTTTTCGTACGTACGGACGGACGTGACGTACATATGGACAGCGGTGATATTATATGGGCCCCTATTTGAAAATGGCGGGGGCATAAACATTAGTGCCATTGGATTTCTGTTCTAATTGAGATAATAAATCAAGATCTCAAACTATAATCATATTTTCAGTTTTCTTTGTATTGAACTGGTTTAAAGCATTGAAAGTGAAAGATTGCACAATCTTTCAATATATGGATTAATTACACCACAAGATTATGTCACTAAGTAGCGTGTGAATTTAACAATCCATCTGAAAAAATGAAATAATTCACTGGTGAGCAATTACCAGGTTCTCTTTCTCAGAAAAATAGGTAATTCATTTTTAGAAATATAATAAATAATAATAACTAAAACACTAGTTTTTAGTGGTCTAACAGCCGTGACATTTTTAATTTTTTAGCCACTTGCAAAGACAAATTACTATTATTTTGTTTAAATATTTAAAAACCTTATCTCTAAGTTTCATCTGTAACACTGCAAAGGTTATTTGCTGAAATTACTGTTTTAAAACATGTTTATATCTCTCTGTCTCTCTCTTAGAATGACTCAAATTCGCCTATATAATAATAATAATAATAATAATAATAATAATAATAAAAATGACTCAAATTTGCCTATATAAAAATAATAATAATAGAAACAATACAAGTGTAATAATAACACTGATAATAATAAAATCATGAGAATCTCAAAAGCTTGACAGAACTTACTTGAACCATATATAAAACATACCGTATTCGACCTAATTACCGCACTGTGCGCTTAGGTTTTTCAAAATTACTGGGAACACTCATTTGTGGTAAAATATGTATCTACCTACTAAGGATACACAATAAAAAAGATCAGAAAAAGGACTTATTTGATGATGATTATATGATTGTTTCTGATTTTCTTTATAAAGGCATATGTTGTGGGCACTCATTTGAATTGCATCAACAAGCCGATGCAATGCAAATGAGTACCCACAACATATGCTTTTAAAAAGAAGTAAAGAAAAATTACACTGGCTGTAATCTGAAGACTACGGAATTTCTTGACTGTGCGCTTATAGGGGTATGTGCGGTAATTAGATCGAATACGGTAATTGTAATCCTGCAGCAAATATAATTCTCAAATATTTTTATTTTTTTCATTTTTTTTTTCAAAGAATACTTCACATGAAATACTAAGCATTATCGTCTCTGAAAAATAATAAAAAAAATAAATCTAAATGTCCAGCCTTATTTTCACTACAAAACAGGAAAAAAGAACCTGATTGTCGTCTGCTGTTGTTGTGACTAGTGCTTTAAAGGTTAAGACATGAAAATATTCCAAATTTACCATGCAACTACTTCTGATTCCTTTCTATATTTCTATATCTACTTCACCACCATCTAGGCACACACCAATTTATTTACATCATGAGATCCATGACAAGGCAAAAGGTACCTTATTGCACAATGAACAGTGTCAAACCACAGCTCAAGATGTGTTTCCCTTTTTGTTTTATTTTTAGTCTGAAAGCACTGATATACTTTTGTTTGTTTCTCCATAGACACACGATTTATTATTATGTTGTGGGTACTCACTAGAATTGTCATATATTTTCATGGAGAAGTAAGAATATATTATGTATATCTAAATTATTTACCCCTCTTATCTAGATATATATCAAGTTAACTCAGGGGCTGATCGAGGATGATTTCTGAGGGGGTTCGATTTGATCAAATTACCATGTTTAGTCTACGTATTCAGATAGACAAGCTTTTAAGCCTGAGCAAACAGTGTTGAACCAGATCAGACACCGCATGTGGCACCTGATCAAGGTCTATATTGATTGCCACTCATCATGCATTATTAGACACATTCATATGTGATAAAATGGGCTTGCTGAAGAGAAATATACGGTAAAGAGTAATGGATGTGAATACTTAGGGAAAATATGATATCCCAAAATTATCAAATTTTCAAAAACTTCCCATGAAAAATGAAATTTTGAGTCAATAGGGGGTTCTACTGAGCCCCTCAAACCCCTTCTGAATCTGCCCCTGTAATGTGCACATAGGCATTTCAAATACAAGGGGTCTAGTCTATGCCATTTGCTTCAGATTCTAAAAGGTCTAGCTAGGGATGCCAACCCAAAATACACAGACTGATCTGACTGTGTGGACATTCTAAATAAGGCAGTAATTGTGGCAAAACATTGGATACTTTCATAATTTTTGTCCCAAAACTTATCTTGTGGGTACTTATTTGAACTGTTTTGCTGAAGTGATTCCAGTGAGAACCTGCAAGATACGTTTTGGTGCAAAAGTAACAAAAAATAGCTTATGATGTAGATATGCAGACTTATCAAGGCTTTACAGTTTGCACATGCAATAAAACACCTTTTTGCTTGGTATGGAAGATATCTGGCAATTTAGGAAAACAGAATCATCTCCTATGCAAACAGTGAAAACTCAAGCAAGACAGCATAATGGAAAGCATCAATACACAGAGTAGTCTATGTCTTCACTGTCCTCATTGCAATAAAGTTGATTTTCTCACAGTATGCTCTGTATCACTTCTCACATCTTATTGTTTAACCATTGTCTGGGCAAATTCAGCTGAAGACAAATTGATAATTTTTTTCTTTTTTTTCCCAGAAATCAGGTTTGAAATATCTTGCAAATTGTCTCCACAATTTGCATGAAAGATCAAAACCTGTTTTCTGGGGAAAATATTTCAAAATGTTGTCAGCTGAAATTTTATTCAGCATATTAAGCATTAAAACCACTAGATACAAAAATACAGCTAATTTGTATTAATAAAGAATAATCACTCTGATGAAACAAAGGTCACACATGAATAAACTATTCTTTTTCTGAAGATCAGTACAAATCACCAAACTACAAAATCAATAAAAACAATCTTTGTCTACTGTGACTTTTACACAGAAAGGAAATTGATACCCTATTTATAATTTATACTTATTCCAGGGGTAGTCAAAAAGTTTCAAAACATTGATTTGTCAAGATTAATTAACACATTTTAGTTGGGAAACCCCTAAAAGGGTAATTGGCAAACAGTGCAGACCCAGATCAGAAGTGGCAGAATGTGGTGTCTAATCAGGATCTACACTGTTTGCATTAAATACAGGATGTTCTGTACATGTAATAATAAAAATTAACAAGACACCCTGCAAATGGAAATAGACTGATCCAAAGACTTGTGGCAGAAGAGTTCACTTGATGTAAATGGGTTAAGTATTTGTCTTAGATATTTGGCCATGTCTGAGCAAAAATGGTAGTGGAAGATCAAACTGCTCCAATTTCTTGAACATTTTTAACTATTAACTTATAACATTTGACATCTATCTCTAATGAAAATTTAAATCAAAACAAGTGAAAGACAGAAACTGGCATGAAACACTAACGAGGGTCATGATGGCCCTGTAACACTCACCTGAGTATCATAGTACTTAGAGAACCTGACCTAGAACTGATCAAGGCAAACACATGATGATTTTATTAACAAGTAAGACAGTGTAGCATGTCTAATGGATTGTGAAATAGAGGTCAAGGTCAAATGTAGTTGACTGCACTCAAGAGGCCATGCTAAGATGTATGCATGAGCTAAGTATCACTGGTTGTAGGAGCAATAGTTACTGAGAAACTAACCTAAACACAAACACTTCACAAGTGCCAAATACAACTCTGTAGGACCAATAGTTACTGAGAAACTGACCTAAATGGAAAAAATAAAGAAAAAAGAATGGGACAATGAAATATAGGTCATAAGTGACACAGTTCCAAACCTGACCTAGAAATCCTCAAGGCAAACATTTTGAGCAAGATTCATGATGATTGCTTCAAAAATGTGACCTCTAGAAGGCTAACAAGGGTTTCCTTTGACTTGCCCTGGTGACCTAGTTTTTTTTATCCTAAGTGACCCAGTTTTGAACCTGACCTAGAAGTCATCAAGACAAACATTTTGAGCAAGATTCATGATGAAAGCTTAAAAAATATGACCTCTAGAATGTTAATAAGGTTTTCCTTTGATTTGGCCTGATGACCTAGTTTTTTACCCCAAATAACCCAGTTTGGTATCTGACCTAGAAGTCATCAAGACAAACATTTTGAGCATTGTTCATGATGATTGCTTCAAAAATGTGACGGCTAGAGTGTTAACAAGGTTTTACGTTGATTTGGCCCAGTGACCTAGTTTTTTATCCAAAGTCATCCAGTTTTTAAACTGACATAGAAATTATCAAGACAAATACTTTGAGCAAGATTCATGATGATTGCTTCAAAAATGTGACAGCTAGAGTGTTAACAAGGTTTTCCATTGATTTGGCTCAGTGACCTAGTTTTTGACCCCAAGTGACCCAGTTTTGAACTTGCCCTAGAAATCATCAAGAAAAATATTTTGAGCAAGATTCATGATGATTGCTTCAAAGATGTGACCTCTAGAGTGCTAGCAAGGTCTTCCCTAATTTGGCCTAGTGACCTAGTTTTTGACCCCTAGTGACCCAGTTTCAAACTTGACCTAGAAATCATCAAGACAAATATTTTGAGCAAGGTTCATGATGATTGCTTCAAAAATGTGACTGCTAGAGTGTTAACAAGGTTTTGCTTTGATTTGGCCTGGTGACCTAATTCTTGACTTGAAGTGGCCCAGTTTCAAACTTGACCTAGAAATCCTCAAGACAAACATTTTAAGAAATATTCATTATGATTAGTTAAAAAATGTGACTGCTAGATGGTTCATAAGGTTTTCTTTTGATTTGGCCTGGTGACCTAGTTTTTGACCCAAAATGACCCAGTTTCCAACTTGACCTAGAAATCATCAAGACAAATATATTAAGAAAGATTCATGATGATTGCTTCAAAAATGTGACTGTTAGTGTTAACAATGTTTTCTTTTGATTTAGCCTGTTGACCTACTTTTTGACCCCAAGAGCCCTAGTTTTGAATTTGACCTAGAAATCATCAAGACAAACAAATTAAGCAAGATTCATGATGATTACTCAAAAATGTGACTGCTAGAGTGTTAACAAAGTTTTCCTTTGATTTGGTATGGTGACCTAGTTTTTGACCCCAAGTAACCCAGTTTCATACTTGAACTAGAAATCATCAAGACAAACATTTTGAGCAATATTCATAATGACTGCTTTAAAAATATGACTGCTAGAGTGTTAACAAGGTTTTCTTTTGATTTGGCCTAGTGACCTAGTTTTTGACCCAAAGTGTCCCAGTTTCAAACTTGACCTATAAATCATCAAGAAAAACATGCTAAGCAAGATTCATGATGATTGCTTCAAAAATGTGACCTCTAGAGTGTTAACAAGGTTTTCCTTTGATCTGGTATTGTGTCCTAGTTTTTAACCCCATGTGACCCAGTTTCAAATTTGACCTAGAAATCATCAAAGCAAACATTTGAGCGATATTCATGATGATTGCTTCAAAAATGTGACTGCTAGAGTGTTAACAAGGTTTTCCTTTGATTTAGCCTGGTGACCTAGTTTTTGACCCCAAGTGACCCAGTTTCGAATCTGACCTAGAACTCATCGGGACAAACATTCTGAGCAATATTCATGATGATTACTTCAAAAATGTGACCTCTAGAGTGTTAAAAAATTTTCCTTTGTTATGACCTAGTGACATAGTTTTTAATCCCAAGTGAGGCAGTATCAAATCTGACCTAGGTTTCATAGAGGCAAACATTCTGAGCAAGTTTCATCAAGATTTAGGTCAAAACTGTGACCTCTAGAGTGTTAACAAGTTTTTTCCTTTGATTTGACCTAGTGACCTAGTTTTTGACCCCAAGTGATCCAATATCAAACTTGCCCTAGATTTCATAGAGGCAAACATTCTGAGCAAGTTTCATCAAGATTGGGTCAAAATTGTGACCTCTAGAGTGTTAACAAATTAATTGTTGACAACGGACGACAGAACGATGGACAGGGGGTGATCACAATAGCTCACTCTGAGCTTTTGCTCAAGTGAGCTAAAAATCACTGTTGTGATTCTACAAATCAGATCATCTAAATGTTCATTTAAGTCTTATAAATAATGTTTTTGTTTTTGTATATTTATTTGTTTTGTGTATGCCAAATGAAACACAGCACTATCATGGGTAACAAATCAAATGTTAATAAAATTCAACTGAAACTCAATTACTAAGATGCTTTAACTGATAATTGATCTATATTAATTGAAAATCTTAAAAATTTGACTGAACTGCAACAATTATTCTGTCAACTCAAACCATATCCCCAGTAATATGGAGTTTTTGAAATGAGCTGTTGACTTACACTTAATCTTACCTTTGATTCACTAGGATGTGAAATTTGACATTTTAAGTTTTTAAAGCTTCAAATTTGATATACATGTATATTTCTTTTACCAATCTAGTAACCCTACCAAACACACAAAGTTAGTCAAGTATATACACTAGAATCTCTTTATAACATGGTTAACCCTTGTCCTGCTGAATAAATTAAGATGCCACACCCTTTTCTAATTTTCAGCCAATCAGATTACTTGATCCAGATTTTTGATATAAACTCACATACTGAATGGCAAACAGTGCAGATCCAGATCAGTTGGCTTCTTAGAAGCCAACTGATCTGGATCTATGATGTTTGCTAAGACAGGGCTGTCATGTTCAGCAAGAAAAGGGTTATGGAATGGTTTCTGATAGGGGTTTTCAAATTTTGAACTTTTTTTACTCTTCTTTTTTTTAACAAAAAGAAAAGGAAAGCTCTGGTAGCATTTAGTCATTCATAAACTAATGGTAGTTTAATGAAAGAATAAATATACTTACAGGGGAGGCAACTGTCAAATTGTTTTTGCCTCCCTCCTGAAAAGAGGTCTATTCTGAAAGGACAAAACTTGCATCCAAGGAAAGCTACTGAAAACGTGTCTATAGAGAAAAATTTGCTCTCTTGCTCTCGGGGAATGGGGTGGGGGGGGGGGGGGGTTGGGGGGGGCAAATTCTTTCCTATCAGAAAACAATTTCCAGAAGGGGCCTGGTGTGCATGAATAACGATGGTCAAAAAGAGTTGTCTTCCTTGTAAAATGATAAGAAATGTCAATAAGCAGTGCTTATTAGATAACCCCTGTTTGAAAACCAAAATATAATGGACTGACAGACAGACAATGTGACACATGCGTGTACCCCTGCAAAAACTAAAAAAATTGATGTGCAACAATTCCAACCTAGATCTGGTCAACATCAATACATATACAAAACCTGGTCAAATTCCAACAATTTGTTCCCAAGATATTGAGCAGAAAGTAAAATGACAATAACCAAGTTCGATACCTGTGATGTATATTTGTGAAAATTGACATGTAACAATCCCGACCTAGATCTGGTCAATGTCAATGAATATGCAATTTTTTTTCTATTTCTATTAATTCATTCTCAAGATATTGAGCGGAAACAAATTTCTGAATATAATCAAGGGCCATAACTCTGTTGTATTTGCAAAGATTGAACATGACAGTCCTAGCCTAGAACTTGTTAAGGCCAATGCATATGGAAAATTTGATCAAATTCTATTGATTCGTTTGAGGGGAAATGACATTTGGACAAAAATAGGGCCATAACTATGTTGTACAGCTGCAAAAACTGATGCATAACAATCCCAACCTAGATCTTGTCAACATCTATGCATTTGCAAAATTTGTTTTCAACATACTGAGCGGAAACAAAATTCTGACATTAATCAAAGGCCATAACTCTGTTGTAAATGTGCAAAAACTGACATACATCTATAATAATCACAACCTAGATCCGGTTAAGGTCAATGAATATGCACAATTTGACCAAATTCCATTGATTCGTTCAAAAGATATTGAGCGTAAACAAAATTTTGACAGTAAGAAAGGGCCATGACTGTGTTGCATATTTGCGAAAATTGAATGTATCACTCCCAATCTAGATCTGGTCAACGCCAATGGGATATGCAAAATTTGGTCTGATTGCATCAATTCATTCTCAAGATACTGAGGGGAAATGAAATTCTGACAAAAATCAAAAGCCACAACTTTGTTGTAAATTACAAAATTCGGACGATAATGAAGGGCCAACACTCTGTTGTAAATTTGCGAAAATTGACGTATAACAATCCCAACCTAGATCTGGTTAAGTGTACGCATATGCAAAATTTGATCAAAATTAAAATTTGATATGACTGCATTAATTCATTCTCAAGCTATTAAGCGAAAATAAAATTCAGACAATAATCAAGGGCTATAATTCTGTTATAAATTTGAGAAAATTGACGAGTAACAATTGCAACCTAGATCTGGTTAAGGTCAGTGCATATGCAAAATTTGATAAAAATCCATCCATTTATTCACAAGACATTGACAATAAACAAGGGCCATAACTATGTTGTATATTTGTGGAAATGGATGCACAACAATCCCAACTCTAGATCTGGTCAACGTTAATGCATATGCAAATTTTGGTTAATTCCATCATTCTCTCTCAAGATATTGAGCAGAAACAGAGTCAGACTGATGGAATCATGGAATAACAGAATCATGGACAAGCTCAAAACAATATACGCCCCATACTTCGCAGGCAGGGGAGGGTAGCAGGGTATAAAAACATGAACCGATATGAGTGTAATAACCCGCCACTAACTGAGGCGGGCAGATAAATGCCAAAGTTGACAAAATTTGCCCATTAGCAATCCAAAACCAGATCTCCAAAATATCAATGCACATAAGTTTGGTGAAAATTCATTGATATTTACTCAAGTTATTGTCGGGAAACAAAAACGTGGATGGACTGACAAGCATTAGACATACAGATAACTGTCAAAAATTGAAAACATCTGCCCATTAGCAATCCTAAATCAGATCTTCACAATATAATGCATACGCCAAGTTTGGTGAAAATCCATTGATATTTACTCAATATATCATTTGGAATCAAAAATATGGACAGATGCATAGCAGATGCATGTACAACACACTGACAGACACATAGACAACCAATGTGAAACCATAAAACCACCACTATTGCATGGCAGGGTATAAAAAGGAAGAAAAAACAGTCTTCTTTAAGTATTTTTCTTCAATATTTTACATCACATTAATTTAATACACTACAACCTCTTTAAAACATGGTTCATTATAACATGGTTTTGGATATAACACAGTTCACAGATAAATGGTCATTTTTCAATATAATCTATACATTTTTGTTTGGATATAACACAGTTGTTTAACTAACACGGTTTATGCTATAGACCCCAACAATAGTGTTATAAAGAGGTTGTGGTGTAACTACATTAATTATGCTAAAGATGCAGTAAACAACTGGAAGACCTGGCACACACAAAAAAGCAACATAACTTCATAATTATGCGAACAGTAAAGACTAGGAACAACTTATACATGTGTAGCCAAATTTGCTACGTTAAATACAACAATATTCTTGATATTTGCTGTTTGCACATGGCATAAATTGATTCAAATTTTCTGCTTAACTGATGAGGGGATATAAACTTCTTTTAATATATGCAAAACACATCATAATAACAACAAAATTATAATTAATATACATATAAAATAAAAAAAATAACATAAAAACAATACATAAAAATATAAAAAAATATAAGAAAAGAACTCTTCAATCTATCACCTACATATAATCTACTGAAATAAAAAGGTCTTTCAGAAATTATATTACCTTGATTATGACAAAAGGAGAGAAGTACTGTAAGACAATTAACAACATTTCACAACATATAAGATACATGTATTTCTTCAGATGAAACACTAACATAGCAAGGTTTAGAATGATTAAAACAATTTAAACTGAATAACAGCAGTCTGGTTACCTTAACTGTAATATTATGAAACCAAACAGCCCTTTTCCTGTTCTTCACATCACGAAAACACGCCTATATAATTTTGACCCCCTTAAACCCCACTTTTATATAGTATAACTGGGGTTTACTGGGGTATACATTATTTTTCTTATTTCTGCTCTAAAACATAGATTGTGGGTACTCGTTAGAACTGCCTCGCCGAGGCGGTTCTAATGAGTACCCACAATCTATGTTTTGAGTAGAAATATGAAAAAAAAACATTAGAATTTTTATCTGAAAACTTTCAGTTTTTGGAGGTGAAATTTTCAGTATATTTGAATAGGCATGTTTTCGTAATGACATATATTTATTCTTTCCTGGTGATAGGCCTACATGAAAGCATGCCAGGATCTCCAGAAACAAACCTTATCTCTCACCATATTAACCCTAAATATTGAGATGCCTAAACTCCTTACCAAACTGGTCTTAAAATTTGAACAAGTCGATACTGTTACACGTTAATGCATCTAAAATTTGTTGGATGAGTTGCAAACAGTATGGACCCTGATAAGATGCTGCATTCCAATACTTAAATTTATTATGGTAGTTCTAGTTTTCAGGTTAGGGAATATACTGTGTTAAAGCTGTTCTCGAACATATGTGAGTCTGATCAGATTACTGCCTGCTTACAGAAAGAGTGGCTATTGTTTAATGTATCAATTAAAATCAAATATCCTTTTGGCAGTGATGATGCATACCTCTGTTCAATCAAAAAGCATTGACAATTTTCTTATTAATCCATATAAATGTGTTGTGAGTACTCACTGAAAGCAGCTAATGAGTACCCATAAAGTATGTTTTCATGGAGAAATAAGAACTAGAAATGTGTCAATATGACACAGATGCCCCCACCCAGGGGCCATCGTCACCTGCTGCCAGGCATTTTGCAAAAAAATGAAGTTGAAAAAGGGCCGTAACTCTCATAATAATAGGTGGATTTTACCTTAAATCAAACTTGACCTATATTTTATGATTATATACCTGTGTATAAAATATGAATCCAATACACAGATCTTTTTCAAAAAATATTGAAATGAGAACATTTTTCGAAGATGAAAAAGGGCCATAACTCCCATAATAATGGGTGGATTTTACCCTAAATTGAACTTGACCTCTATTTTATGATTATATACCTGTGTATTAAATATGAATCCAATAAACTAATGTTTTCAAAAGATATCAAACGGAAACTATTTTTCAACTTTGAAAAAGAGCCGTAACTCCCAAAATAATTGGTGGATTTTACCATAAATCGAATTTGACCTATATTTTATAATTATATACTTGTGTATAAAATATGAATCCAATACACTAATCTTTTCGAAAGATATCGAACGGAAACCATTTTTCAAAGTTAAAAAAGAGCCATAACTCCCATAATAATTGGTGGATTTTACCCTAAATCAAGCTTGACCTACATTTTATGATTATATATCTGTGTGAAAAATTTGAATCCAATACACTAATCTTTTCAAAAGATATCAAACTGAAATCATTTTTGTTACGTACGGGACAGACAGGATGGACGAGACAGATGTATGTACGGACAGCAGTGATACTATATGCTCCACCAGTCCACCCCCCACCACAGCCCCACTCATTGAAAATGGCGGGAGTATAAAAATCTTGATATTTCACCTAATGAGTGCCCATAAAGTATGTTTTCATGGAGTCTTTTCAGGAGCTACGTGAACATGAAGAATGATCTGGATATATGTATCTGGCATACTCAGAAATCCTTTTACTTGCCACATTTCTATTAGGAACATATCTGATACTTTGTAAAGGACAACTTTTCTTCCTGAATTTCCAACACCGCAACCAAATTGTTCTAGAAAATTATGATAGGTGTTACAAGTGAGGCAGCAGAGAGTTAGGTACCACAGACAGTTGGTCTCACCTTCAGTGTATGGTATGCCTCACAGCTAATGAAGTTGTGAGGCATACCATACACTGTGAAGTATGTATGCTATGGGTTTTGAAATTTCATATACCAGTTGTGAATGAAAAAATAGCTATCAGCATTCTTGTCTAATAGAGTTATGTCCCTTTTTCAAAATATTCCTACATAACTTTGTGAGCAAAATATCTCAAACAGTAAATGAACTCAAGACTTGATATACATGTTTGACTTTTCAGTAAAATCCATATTTTTTGACTGAATTATGGCTCTTTACTGAATTTTTTTTCAACTTTTGAACCTGAGTCCATGATAAAAGCTAATTTTTAGAATACAATAAATATTTGATAAGTCCACCAGTATTTAGTTATCTATTATTTACAGGGTTATCTCCCTTATTATGAAACAGAAGATACACTTAGGTACCTAATTTCACTTTAATAGGGTATGTGAGAACAGTGAAATCCTGAATGGTTACTGAGTAATCTTATCTGGGCTTTTGCTTTTATTGCCACTGAGCCAGTTCAGTAGCTGATATTTTGAAATATTTTCTTTCTCAGAAAACAAGGTTTTTTAGTTAATGTAAATTGTCATTATTGTGGTTTGGCGGACAATCCTTTCTTTATAAGGACAACGGCAAAGAACACTGCCTGAGTGTGGGAACTGTGTGCATGCTCAGATGCCGTTAAAGAACTGAGTTGGGATGTCAGCTAGGACAGGCGATCCCATAAAAACTAATGTTCCAAAATCTTTATGGCAATCACAACAATAGAATCAGAGTTAGGCGGTGACAACAGACATAAAAATTCTGTTGATAATGTCTCCGACTTGGCCTCCTGTCAGGTGTGGGTGGCAGGGTCGGGCCATTGTGGCGAATCAATTAAGCACCTGAGGAAATTCAGGATGGGAACACTGAATGTGAACACCCTGAGAGGAAGAGTTTGTGAGGCAGTGGAAACACTATCCCGCAAGAAAATGGATGTCTGCTGTGTCCAGAAGACCAGATACTGTGGTGGCAACTGCCGCACAATCAAGGGCAAGGACACCAGGTACAAGCTCTACTGGTCGTGAAAGGACAATGGTACAGCTGGTGTTGGAGTGTTTGTAGCAGAAGAGTGGATAGAGATAGTTTTTGAGGTGCAGAGAGTCTATGACAGAATCATCTTAGTGAAGCTTATAGTCAGCCAGTGTGTGGTTACCTTTCTGTCTGTGTATGCCCCACAGAGTGGTCTAAGTGATGAGGTTAAGGACCTGTTCTTTGATCAGCTGCATGCTGTGACTGCCAGGATCCAAGGATCTGAATTTCTGATCCCATGTGGAGATCAGAACGGCCATGTAGGCCGTGCAGGCACTGGATACAGGGAAGTACATGGTGGGATGGGGTATGGCAGGCCAGAACCAGATGTTGAGGGTGAGAGAACTCTAGAGTATGCCCTAGCATTCAACCTGCTTCTTAGGAACACATGTTTCAAGAAACCTGACAGCCATCTCATCATGTACAAGTTGGGAAAAGTAGCCATGCAGATAGGCTTCATCCTTTTCCATAGGACCATGCGCAAACTTGTCACAGATGTAAAAGTGATCCTTGGTGAGGAAGTAGCCTGCAACATCAGCTTCTTGTATGCAACATGAGGATTGACGTGCCACCAAAATCCAAGCGCAAGTTTACCCCTCGCCTTAAAGTTTTGAAGTTTAAAGACCCTCAGACAAGCTGTCATTCACAGGAGGTCTCTAAAAGCGCATGTGAGTGCAAATTTAGCTGATGTTGCCACTCTGGAACAACATCAAGACTGGCCTGCTCAAGACAACTTAGGAGGTGTGTGGCACAATTCGGCCCCACCGTTGGCGTCATGATGGAATGAGCACATAGTAAAGGCCATTGCTGTCAAGCAGAAGGCTTTCAAGGCCTGGAAGACTGGTAAAGGCACTAGGGCATCATACGATGCAGCCAAACGCATTGCCAGACATGCAGTGCACCATGCTCGTCAAGAAGCTGACAAAAAGGTCTACAAGAATATTGACCCCAAGTCTTTAGAAGTCTACTGCCTTGCTAACCAGTTTAGAAGAGAGAATGCTGATGTTGTTGGTGACAAACTGGTGAAGAATGATGCAGGGGAGATGTCAATGAGCCAAGACTAAAAGCAGAAGGTCTGGTTAGAGCACTACCAAAGGCTTCTCAATGTTGAGTTTGACTGGGACCCAGACCACCTGTCTGACGAAAAACACCAGTAGAAGGCCTATCCATCCCAGTTGCTATTGATATGGTTAAGAAGGCTATCTCTCAGATGAAGGTGGGCAAAGCACTGGGCCCATCAGGCATAGTGGTGGAGATGACACAAGCAGTCGGTGACATGGGTGCCTCCATGATCCATGACCTCCATTTGCAGTCATTTGTGCTGGCAAGGTACCCTCTGACTGGGAGCAGAGTTTCATTGTCTGTCTCTACAAGGGTAAGGGGGATGTACTGGAAAGGGGAAACTACTGCGGTCTCAAGCTGATAGAGCAGGTCATGAAAGTCCTGGAGAGGATTGTGGATGGCCTAATGAGACAGTTGGTGTCAATTGAGGTTTCCCAGTTTGGCTTCCTCCCAGGCAGAGGCACAACAGACGTAATCTTTGTTGTCAGGCAGCTGCAAGAGAAGTATCTAGCTGCCAACAAGAGACTCTACATGGCTTTCGTAGACCTGGAGAAGGAAGGTCATCTGGTGGGCGCTGAAAAAATGTGGTGTGGAGCACTTGATTGTGCGACTGGTGCAGGGGATGTATGCCAATGTGCAGAGCCATGTCCATGTTGGGGTGGGGTACAGTGAAGAGTTTGAAGGATGGTATTCACCAAGGCTCGGTACTCAGCCTGCTGCTCTTCATCATTGTGCTTGAAGCATTGTCACGTGAGTTCCGCTTGAGGTCCTCTGGGAGGATCTCTATGTTGATGACCTTGTTATCATCACTAAATCACTTGAGGAATGTGTCAGGAGGCTCTTGACTTGGAAAGAAGCAACGGAAGAGAAAGGACTGAGAGTAAATGCAGGAAAGACGCAAGTTTCCATGTCGCACTGGAGTGGGCAGCAACAGCATTTTCTGCAATGGCTGCAAGTATTGGGTGCACAAGAAATGCAGTGGGCTTAAGCACTTGACAAAGGACCCTGATTACAGATGTACACGGTGCCAGGGAACTGCATGCCCCTTGGATGGCAGACTACAGAGGGAATTCTAAATCGGACCTGACAAGCTGGAGGTGGTAGCTTCCTTTTGCTAACCAGGAGACATGCTCTCAGCAGCTGTGGCTGTGAACTTTCAACCACAACACATGTGAAAACCATCTGGAAGAAGTTCAAGGAGCTGCTACCAGTTCTCTCTTCCCACCACCTCTCTTTCAAGACATATGGCCGGGTGTACAGCTCCTGTGTGTGGAGTGCAATGCTCCATGGCAGTGAGACTTGGCCATTGACAAAGCCAAACTTCTAACGTCTGCAGCGAAATGACAGGGCAATAATCAGACAGATCTGCAATATCAAGCCACAAGACATTGTCACCACCAGATCCAATGAGCTACTTGAGCAGCTTGGCATTGAGGCTCTGGACCTCATTCTGAAGGAAAGAAGGCTTCGCTGGTATGGACATGTGGAATGCTCCAATGGTGCAGTCAAGACAGCCTTTGACTTACAGGTTGATAGGAAGCATGGGCCTGGGAGGCCAAAGATGACATGGAAGCAGCTGACAGAGAGGGATTGCAGAGTGTGGAAGCTCTCGGCTATCAACCGTCATGACAGACATACCTGGAGATCTGGTGTGACATCTGCCATACATGCAGCAAGCCAGCTACCTGTAAGGGGGCCCACTGATGTGAATGTTGCCCCTGTACCTGCAAGTTAATCAAAAATCCATTGATGATGACGACGATGATGATGATGATAATATCTTCTAAGGAGACACCTTGCACAAAAAGTAAACCCTGTTTTCTGGGAAAAGCCTTGCTCACCTGAGTGAAACAGCCAGTTCAGATATGCAGATGTTATGCAACATTTTTCAAATCCTGTCATTGCAACCAATGAAAGAATCATCATTTGAGCATGTCTTGGTTTTGAAGAAGAAGAATGTGTTTATTTTATTATCATCATTTTACCATATATGTGCATGACAGTCAATGGAGCAAAACCATTTGAACAACTCTCAATCCTGTTTGAACAGTACGATCTACATGAAACTTGGTGGAAATTGGCCAACTGATTTCTGAAGAGAAAGTGTTTAACAGTATCAAAATTTTATATATGTATACAGCATAGGGGCAAAGGAAGATAAACCTCGCAGAATAAAATGTTGATTGTAACTTGAAGCTTTTGCTACTTCAATCATATATTGTAAATTTTAGACACTTCAGCTATTTTTGTCCTTGTGTGTGTGTGTTCATTGCTCTCAAAGGTCATTCTTTTCATAATATAGCTATTTTGGATCTAGACGTCATCCTGTTGCTACAGTGTATTTCAACTCCAATAGCCCAATGGTTTGGGTGGAAAAGTCAAAAGTTGGTTTTCAAGATGGCAGCTATGGCCGCCATTTTGGATTTCCAATTTTCATGATTTTAGCTAGTTTTCATTTACACATCAACCTGTTGCTACATTGTAAGTTTCAACTTTATTCACTTTGTGGTTTGCGAGAAGATATCCAAAACAGATTTTCAATATGGCGGCTGTGGTGGCCATCTTGGATTTCCAATCGACACGATTTTAGCTCATTTTGATCCAGAAGTTGTCCTGTTGTTACGGAGCAAGTTTCAGCTCAAATCGATCAAAGGTTTGGGAAGAGATGTCAAAAATTATTTATCAAGATGGCAGCTGTGGTGGCCATCTTGGAGTTTGTGATCGGCATCTATTAGGCATCCCGATGCTCCTCATCAAGTTTCAACTCAGTTGGATCATAGCCTTTAGAGGAGATGTCCAAAATATGAATTCTTAACATTTTCCCCATATAAATGAATAGGGCCCATACAAATGCATGGGAAAGCAAACTTGACCTTACTGTAAAAAGGTCAAATGTCAACGTAGGACCATAATTTTAGCAATTGTGGTCGACCTCCCATCCCTGGTGATTTGTGCAAAGACCAGGCCCCAGGGCTTATTAAGTTTTGGAGAAGAAGAGTTTTAAAGATTTTTACCATATATGGGCATGGCAGCTATCTTGATAAATGGTCCGCGACTATTTTAACAATTTTTCTTTCCCCTGCCCCAAGGAGGCGCCACTTGAAATTTAAGCAACATTGGGTCAGAGGCTTCAGAGGAGAAGTCATTTGAAATTCTCAACATTTTTCCCATACAAATATATGGACCCATACTAATGCATAGGGAAGTAAACGACCTCACCGTAAAAAGGTCAAACATCAATTTAGGACCATCACTTTAGCAACTTTGGTAGACCTCCTATCCCCGATGACTTGTGCAAAGATTAAGCCCAAAGGCATCCTCGGTATGGAGAAGAAGATTTTTAAAGGTTTTTACCATATATGGGATGATGGCCAACTTAGTCAACAGACCATAACCATTTTAGCAATCTTTTGTTCCCCCAACCTAAGGAGGCTCCATATGAAATTTGAGCAAAATTGGCTCAGCGGCTTCAGAGAAGTCATTTGAAAATGTTAACTGCCGGACGGACCCATAGACACACAGACGGACGGACCATGGACAAAAAGTGATCACTATAGCTCATCCTGAGCATAGCTCAGGTGAACTAAAAATATTTCAAAATGTAGTCTGTTGAAATTTTCGCCATGCTAAGTGGTAAGAAAAGCAAAGGCCCTTATTAGACTGCTCACTATTTGTGCAGACGTTCTCTGTTCTTGCAGGACCAAAGATGTTTTTTTGCTTGGTTTTTGATTGTGTTGGCGTTTAATGACATGGATGTTCTGATGAACAGACATTTAGGTGGCTAGGTGTTCACATAATGACTATATAAGTGGCAAAATCTCTTAAGCGGCAAGCCACGTAAGAGCAAATTTTTGCCACTTAAATGTTGGTTCTTATGCACATCAATCCTTGTGGGTCATTTTGTGTCGTCTCCCTGGAATGAAAGTGAAGAAACAAACACCTCCCCCCCCTTTACCCTTACCTGCTACAAGGATAGCAGGCCTTGCCCAACTGAAAGCCAGTATCAGTTGTGTTGTCCACTTTGGAGAAAACTAGAATTTCAGTATTTTCAGACAGCATAGATCCAGTACAATTGTAATCTGGTTAGTATCTTTGCTAGTAATGATTCTCATTTGACAAAGACCCTGGCCAGATTAAACGGATCATATGCAAATCATCCTGTGCTTATTTTTTTTTTTAAGAAGAATTTTCAATACTCTGCAGTTTTTTAAGTCCTATTTTAACCCTTGTCCTGTTGAACCCGGATATATCATGCATTTGCAAATAGTATAGATCCAGATCAGTTGGTTTCTGAAGAAGCCAACTGATCTGGATCTGCACTGTTTGCCATTAAGTATGTGAATTTATATCAACAATCTGGATCAAGTAATTTGATTGGCTGAAAATTAGAAATGGGCGTGGCATCTTAATTTATTCTGCAGGACAAGGGTTAAGGTGTTTTGTTTGTTCTATCAATATTTTGCACTTAATGTGAATTAAGACTAAAGCTTCCTCATTTCCACTGTACTATACAGTACTATATTGTGAAAATACTTTTGCTTACATAGCTCCAGATAAGAGCAGTATCCAGGTTAACCCTTGTCATGCTGAATAAATTAAGATGCCATGCCCACTTCTAATTTTCAGCCAATCAGATTACTTGATCCAGATTATTGATATAAATTCACATACTTAATAGCAAACAGTGCAAATCCAGAAGCCAACTGATCTGGATCTACACTGTTTGTTTGCATGGGCAGGGTATATGATCTGGGTTCAGCAGGACTAGGGTGAATATTTTTTCTTATTTCTCAGACAATATACATTGTGGGTACTCATTAGAAGTCCTTAGTCAGCAAGGCACTTCTAATGAGTATCAAAACATTATCTTTTTGTGGGTAAATAAGAGAAAAATCAATATATTTTGTTTGAAAAATGCTGCCTATCTGGGGCCATGCTGGCCTAATTCTTCGCTTCTACACATTGTCAATATTGTATAATTTCAAAACACTTTCCTGTATACTTTATTATTGTATACTTTATAAGTGTATGCCTTTGTTTCACAAAATATTTCATGTAATGGCAAACAGTGCAGACCCTGATCACACTGTTCCTTTAGGAGCATTCTGATCTACGACTGCACTGTTTGCATGTACCATTTTGTCAGGAAAGTTTATGTATGAAAATTTAGGACAATCACAGAACTGTGTTCCTTTATCATCACTTACATGGATAGGGCCTCATAGCATGCCAGTTGTTTTCGAATATCTCTGCGGCTGGATAGCGAGGATTCTCGGGATCAGGAATATATTTAATTCGAGACTTCCAGTCAGGTCCATTTCTGAAAAAGAACACTAAGAATATCAAGTGTGCTATAAAGCTGATCTACCCTATTCAACTCAGATTATGGTTAGATTTTTAGCTCACCTGAACTATGCTCAGGATGAGCTAAAGTGATCACTTTTTATCCATCGTCCGTCCTTTAACATTTTCAAACAATTTTCCCTATGGAGCCTCCTTAGGTTGGGGGAACAAAAGATTGCTAAAATGGTTGAGGTCTGTGGACTAAGATGGCCGCCACGCCCATATATGATAAAAACCTTTAAAAATCTTTTTCTCCAGAACCCAGAATGCCTTGAGTCTGAATCTTTGCACAAATTATCAGGGACAGGAGGTCTACCAAAGTTGCTAAAATGATGGTCGTACATTGACATTTGACCTTTTTATGACGAGGTCAAGTTTACTTCCCTATACATTTGTATGGGCCCCATTTTGTATGGGGAAAATGTTGAGAGTTTCAAACGACTTCTTCTCTGAAGCCTCTGGGCCAATGTTGTCCAAATTTTAAGTGGCGTCGCCTTGGGGTAGGGGAATGAAAGATTGCTAAAATGGTTGCGGTCCATTGACCAAGATGGCCGCCATGCCCATATATGGTAAAAACTTTAAAAATCTTCTTCTCCAGAACCAAATATGCCCTGGGGCCTAATCTTTGCACAAATCATTAGGGATGGGAGGTCTACCAAACTTGTTAAAATTATGGTCCTATGTTGATATTTGATCTTTATATGGTAAAGTCAAATTTGCTTCCTCATGCATTTGTATGGGCCTTATACATTTAAATGATGAAAAATGTCGAGAATTCATATTTTGGACATCTCTAAAGACTATGATCCAATTGAGTTGGAACTTGATAAGGAGCATCAGGGGGCCTAGTAGACACAAAATAGCTAAAAGTGAGCCAATAGAAAATCCAAGATAGCCGCCACAGCCGCCATCTTGAAAATCACTTCTGACATCTTTTCCCAAACCTTTGGTCGATTTGAGCCAAAACTTGCTCTGTAGCAACAGGACAACTTCTGGATCATAATGAGCTAAAATCGTGTTGATTGGTAATCCAAGATGGCCACCACAGCTGCCATCTTGAAAAACTGTTTAGCAACTGAGAAAATTTTGGGGGCTACCTGCCCTTGCCCTTGGGCTATATACATGTATAAAATTGTGAAATCTTTAAATGTCTTCTTCTCTGGAACAGTTTGAACAGTTTTCACTAGATTTCACATAGTTCACATAGGGCCTTCTGTCAAAAGGATATTGATAATTTGTTCAAATGGTTCTGTGCCATTCAACAAGATGGCTGCTATGCTCATATATGGTAAAACACTTCTTCTCCAGAACTAAGAAAGCTCTGAGGCTGAGTATTGGTATGCAGTATCAGCAACACAAAGTCCACTAAGTTGTTTTTATGGTATGATCAAATTTATGTCCTAGTTGCTGTGGCAATATTGGAAGAAGTTGCATGGCATTTGCAGGTATGCAATAGCTATTTTTATCAGGTGAGTGAATCGTGGCCCATGGGCCTCTTGTTTTTTTATTTGCTGGAGAAAACTCATGGTAAAATACCTGCCTAATTATGGCCTCTTAAAATCAGCACAAGATGTCTTAAGTAGTATTTCATGAAACTTATATGATTTTTTTTTTCAGGGCCCGGTTGTTCAAAGCGTCGTTAGCTTAACGAGCTCGTTAAGGGTCATTTCGTTAACTGTTCTAGCGGATTCAATACACAATATTCTGATATTTTTTGCTGAAAAAATGTGAGTAGCTTTTGCAATGCAAAAGCTACTCACATTTTTTCAGCAAAAAATTTCAGCATATTTGTGTATCACTCAATTAAAATTTTAACGAATCGTTGACTAACGACATCATTAGTTTTGAACAACTGGGCCCTGATTTCTTAATAAAAGTGTGTGTTGTTGATACTTACATGAATTGCTTTGACGATATGTTACAGGGAGCATGTATTTTCATAAAAGTTTTTTGAATGTCAGAAAACCTTTTTCTATGAATTTATAGTGAGTATAATCATCAAAACAACATCAGAACACTGTTTGTCAGTGATGTTCCCAACATTTTTGTTATAACAAAGCAGCTGAATTTTCAACCTTTAAAGTTTCTGTTTTTTTTGTTTTTTTTTGTGTGTGTGTGTGTCTAGAAAACAGATTTTGACACTTCACCAAAATCATATATCTCCTTAAGATTTACAAAATATCAAGCTCTGTTCTTTGGCTAAAACAAGAAAATGTTACTCATTGATCAACTGCTGATTTTGTGATAAGACTAAACAATAAAAATAAGGCACAATCTATAGCCCCCGCTGGCTGAAACATGTATCTAAATTTGAGCAAACATTTATATAAGTATGCATAAAAAATTTATTGTTTTAGTATAAAGTAGGTTGGAGGTCATCATATAGGTCACAGAGACCTACAAATGGTATGTATGTAACACCATCTCATCTAGCTGTATCCATGCATCAAATTTGTTATGGCCTGGGCAAATGTACAGTAGATACTGGTATGCATTTTTGTATAAAGTAGGTCAGAGGTCAAAATATAGACTAAAAAATAGACTAAACAGTGACCTATTTTTGGAATACAACACACTGTATTGAATAGATGTAGCCCTACACTAAATTTGTTAAGCCTAGGAAATACAGTCATAGGTCTAGATAAGAGTGGGTACCAGGTAAATAGTTTTCTTATTCCTCGACGAAAACATATGTTGTGGGTACTCATTAGAAGCACCTCAGTGAGGTGTTTCTAATGAGTACCCATAACATATGTTTCTGTTGAGCAATAAGAAAAATATAGACAATTTTTGGTGGAAAAAAGCACTTTATCAAGAGCTATGTACAGTAAAAGAGATATTTGACAGAGATTTTTGTATAAAGTATGTCAGCCTTGGCCATATGGGCCACATCAAGCAAAATGCGCAGATTCAGATTTTACTTTGCATAAACAAAGTACCATCTAGACCTTTGCTCCCATTCATACATCCTGTAGTAGACAATAATTCTGTTAGTGGACAGTGAAGGCCCTGATCAGACAGCACAAATGCCTTCCTGTCCGCAAATGCATGAAGTCATGGTGCAGCCCTAATTTTACAGGATATATGCAAGAATATACATTTATGGAGTTCTGTTTACAAAATATAGGTTTTCCCACTTAGGGTATGTAACTTCATCTTCAAATGAGGTACCAGCAGAGCTTGCATAATTCAGTAAGCATAGGCCCAGGGGTCATTCTTCAGCTTTCAGGGAGTGAGAAGTTTTGCAACAATTTCAGGATTTCAGGGAGAAGTTTTGGTCCAATTAGGATTTCCCTATACATTCTTCACATTTTCACTTCTCCCTCAGCTCAAGATAGGGAGAAGTCAGCCAGCTTAGGGAGACTTTTTCTCCCAAATCGCCCTCTAGGATGACCCCTGTAAGGCCATACAGTACAGGAAATATGCCCTAAACAAGTTTTGTTTTTTGTATATAGAAGGCCAGCAACCAAAATGTAGGTCTATATCTCTATCTTCTATATATACTGTGGCACCCCCTTTTATGAATATTATGCACAGGCCTTAATCCTGGGTAGAAACCAGTACTATGTAATGTGGATGAAGTGTCTTGCTTAAGTACACAACTCTTCGTGCTTGCTCGGGTCAAACCAGCTAACTTTCAAGCTTGAATCCTTAGGAAACCCTATTTTCTGGGGAAAAATAAAAAAAAATCAAATTGTCAGCTGCTGAAAATTTTACCATGAATGCTAAACATTTTACTTACTCTGAATATTCCATCTGTATGTTCTGTGGGTGGGGTCTCCATTCCTCATAGATTCCATAACCGTGTGGGATGTATCTCCGACCATGAGGTTTATATGATGGTAGAACACCTTTCTGGTTGTGTATTTCTGGAAAATGTCTTCTTTCACGTTCTGCATTATAAAATGAGCATGAATATTACTAATAAATCATAAACAGAACAAGCTGGACTTGTAACTGTTGTTTGCAACATGTTTCAAAAAAGCAAGCCATCACGAAAACATGCCTATATAATTTTGACCCCTTATACCCCACTTCTATATAGTAACACTGGGGTTTGCAGGGGTATACATTATTTTTCTTATTTCTGCTCAAAAACATATATTGTGGGTACTCATTAGAACCGCCTCGCTGAGGCAGTTCTAACAGGTACCCACAATATGTTTTGAGCAGAAATATGAAAAATATCAAAGTTTTTATTCTGAAAATTTTCAGTTTTTTGGAGGTGAAATTTTCTATATATTTGAATAGGCATGTTTTCGTAATGACTGTAACTCTTGTTCCTGACATATCACCTTGATCAAATGAGTCCAGTTACAGCCTCAACATACACACACACACACACAAAATGGATGAACACACTGACAAATAGACAGACAGACATAGGCAATACTATAGACGGACATAGCAATATTATATGCCCCTTTAAACCATTCTTTGAATGGTGTGGAATCTTCTATTTTTTGCTCAATGAACCCGTCTTGGAAGCAAATTCTTTCCTGTTAGAGTAGGCCCCATGTGTTCAGGAGTGAAAACAGGAAATTGTCTCATTTCGGAAAATGGTTGGGCAACTACCAGGAATATCAAATGCCCTGAAATATGTGAAAAAAAACAACAACAAAACAAAAAAAAAAAAAAAAAAAAAAACAAACAAACAAAAAAAAAAAAACTTTAATTGGAACATATTGTAAACAGTATACAATTCCTTAAAGTTTTTGAGAAAATGTTTTTTTTTTTTCATTTTTTTTTTTTGTTTTTTTTGTGTGAAATATGTCAATTTTGAATTAACCTGTTTGAGACATCCTGTGATTCCTGTGATTTTTCCCATATATATGTCATATATGATCATACCATCATTGATGTGAATGGCTACATTTCTTAAAAGTTTTGTCTGAGTTCTTGTTTATTAACAATTTAACTCTCAAGGGCAGCCTTGTGTTGTGTCCCAGAAAAAGAGAGAAAAGAGAAAGACACACTAGTAGATGGAGAAAAGAGAGGTGGGGATCAGGGAACTAGACATGTGTCAGAAGACCACAAATGCCCCTGCCCTTTGACCTATGGCAACAACATCTGCATTAATTTCAACAACTATTTTCCAAATGCTCAATCTGATCTGTTATACATTATACAGCTCAACCCCAAGGTATGAGCCAGGGGCAACTTTAGTACAGAGTTGAAGGTTTAGGTCTGGGTAAGTAGTATACCAAATTTCAACTTCCTAGCAGAAAACGGTACCTAAATTATGACCAAATCGGATGTAACTGTCTAAGTAAAATTTGAATGTAAACTCAAACATTTGTTAGACTCTGATTATGAATATGACATACGCATGTCCACACATATGGATGTAACATTATGGCGGAACCCTATATACCCCACTGGCAATTGGGGGCATAAAAAGAGAATGACAGTATACTAACATGCCCCCATCCCCTACCTGCTGCATGTAAGCTGGCCCTTACTATCCCACATACTGACAGAAAAGTTGCTAAACAAATCTGCAGGATAGGCCATTAAAATCACACTGTAATTGGACGTTACCTGATATGTGCTTATTAAATGAAGGATTCAAAAGTCCTCTGTAGTGTCTGCAGAAACCAAAGAAGGAGATAAACCATTCAAAAGGAGGAACAGTCTGGGTGGGAAGAAGCTGTGTAGAACAGGTACATTGTGAATCATGTGATGCCCTTGTTTGTCTTAATTCAGCTACAAGAATCAAGTACTTTGTTTTATGTATCAGGCATTTGAAATACTGGCCCTATAGGGCTGGGGATAGTGGGGACATAGCAGGGCTTAAGTGCCATGATTTAACCTCCAATGAGTCCTGGTAGATGTGCCAGGGCACTAATTTACTGCCAAACTGCGTTGCAAACATTAGTTTTCTGTTTTCTAATGACCTGGCTCATACTGTCAATGATACTTTACTTTTGATTTTAGCTGTATTGATGCATGTACATGTAATCTAGATCAACAGTGTATGTGTGTTTTTTAGAAAGCAATGGTTACTAGTCTACTGAGTCTATAAAACTGCATTTGTAGCAGTAAATGATATGACACACTTAACCACTACAAGTACAATTTTAGTTCAAAACAAAGTAAGCTAGTAACACACTTAACCACTACAAGTACAATTTTAGTTCAAAACAAAGTAAGCTAGTAACCCATGATGCAAGATTGAAGAAGTACAAGCTACATGTAGTTTTAACGCTTAGCACTCTGGGTAAAATTTTCAGCAGACGACATTTTGAAATATTTTTCTTATTTTTCCCAGAAAACAGGATTTGACATTGCATGCAAATTGTCTCCTCAGGAGACAATTTGCATGAAATGTCAGATCCTGTTTTCTGGGAAAAATAAGCAAAATATCATCAATTTGCCGTCTGCTGAAAATGCCCAGAGAGTGGTAAAGGTTAAAGTGGTATGGTAAGCAGAGTATTTGGACACTTGATGCTGATAGATCTGGTTTGAATTTGATCCTCCTCGTCAGTTTTGGTGATGAGTTTTTTTCTCCTATCACATCTGGTTGCAAGTGCATGGGTGACGGTTCCTTGGAGCCTGATGGGTGAAGCAAATTGGGGACACCCTATGAAATTATAAAAGAAACGTGCACAAATTCATTCAATATATAGATAACTGAAACTGGAATATCCCTCCTGAAAAATGTTTCAATCTTGAACTGGAATTGAAGGATTCCATGACAGTAGTATATTAGGACAGACTTTTACTGCTGTGTGTTTCAAGCCACATTTTATAGTGACCTGAAAGAGTGTTTTGTCTTTGATGTCAATCCACTGCTCTGGTGCTTTTGTTTTCTTCTATCTCCCAATGTTCATACTATGATCTATGATGGCACTTTAGAGAACCACAGTATAGCATGTTGGGACTAGAATTTTAGTTTTTGTTACTGTAGCTAAAACTGGCTTAGAAACTTGAAACACAAACAAAGTTGCACTTACAGTAAATTCATGACAAAAAAATTCGAACACTTCTTCTATACTATTTTTGCCTAAATTTTGCTTTTTATGCAGTGTTTCTTAAAAATACATAGTGGAACTCTTATTGGACTGCACCTGCATGAGCAGTCTAATCTGGGTCTACACTGTTTGCATATGTCATTTTGTCAGAAAACTGACACACAAGTGACTCAACTCAACACTTTCTACTACTATGACAGGGTTCTCACTTGGATTTTAAAAGTAGGAGTCCGGGACTCCCTTTCTGTAAAAAGTAGGAGTCCCAGCCAAAAAGTAGGAGTCCCACTCCCCCAAAATAGGAGTCCCATTTTTTTTTTTTTTTTTTCATGACTCTCCTTTGGTAGTGAGCATGTCCCCGGTAACTTCCTTCTCCTTTGATAGTGAGCATGTCCCCGGTAACTTCATTTTATAAATACCTGATGGAGAATCAATTTCCTTATTTTCACATACTTTTTTATGGTGCTTTGCATTATGTATTATTCTGAGCAATTCATGTAACCAACTGGTAGTCATTATCACACATCCTGATGTTGTTAATTCAATGGAGTTGGCCCAGAAATTAGGATGACGTCATATCTCCCTCATGGGGAACTAGAGACATCTTTGCAGATCAGGTAGACATGACAATCCTAACCTGTTTTACTTGCATGGTAAAGATCGTCGCACTTAAATTCAATACCCCACCGGTTGTCGCTGTCTGTTGAGTGATCCCGAGTGTTCTGGATACTAAGTGAAAAATATTTTAATCAAAACCAACGAAAGCTCCGTTATATGTTATCGCAAACTTATATATGCAATCTATCCGCACATTCTGATCATGGACACCTCTTTTGAGCTTCCCGCAAAACGTCATTTCAATGTTTACATATGCACCGTGCTGCGATCAATACACGCTACGAAAAAAATGTCTGGGATTTCTTCACTAGCTGAAATCCTTTCCATCTGCTGCTTTGTCTTGATAATTTAGTTCTGTTTTTAAATATGTGTCTGATTCATATGCATTTCTTATAAGAAAATGCTCTACAATGCAACATGGAAATAGTTCGTTTTTCTCCCAAAAAGGTTTCCCGCCATGCTGTCAAATGACGTTACCCTTACGAGCACGCGCTACCGTAACTAGCACACGCTTTCTTCATGCGGGAGCAATGGAAAATATAACTTATACTAGAACAGTCCCGAATTGTATACCGTCGTCTAGGGTGCATCTGAGCTGCCCTATTAGACTCTTCACAGGGTTTACGGGATAGATTCGATGGGACTTAGAAACTTTTTTTTTTTTTTCTTTAGTGACAAGCAGAAATAACCGTTTAGATGCGAAGACTGTTATCTCGCCAAGGGATAAGGTACACTTGTCGGCTTTTAACAGAAAAATGTAAGCGGGCTTTTTTGATGTTAGTGACAAAAATTCAGCGTCCGAAAATTTTGAAATGGAAAAAAAAAAATCTATTAATAACAAAAAAAAAAAAAAAAAAATGCCAGCCTCAAGCATGACATCTGCGTGTATGTTTTTGATGAATCAGTCGTCAATGCAAGCAATATACAGTGAGGGAAAGGGTCGCATACCGGTGTCAGTTGCATGCTTTAATTACTCGATCGCTGAAGTGTGAACTGCCAACACCTGTTTAACTACCGCTTACTTAGCAAATAACGGTACTTGCCGCAGGTGTGAAAAGCACGCGGCGGATTACTACTGTTCTTTTAAGATGCTACCGACGGTACGAATAACATGTGGCGGACTTTAGACTTCAGTCAAATAATCCGATCATAATTAGTAGTAGTCCCACGGGAAAAAAACGTGTCCGGCAGACTCGGCTTTGGGGAATTTTTAGGAGACTGGACCATGATTTATGCGTCCCGGGATGCAGGATTCTGCGTCCCCGAGAACCCTGTATTACTACAGTTGGTCATGTTTGACTCAGGGAACATGTTTAGCAAAATACATCAGTGATCCAGAAAATTTCTCACCCAAGTGGGGATGGAACCTCGGATCTCTAGCACCAGAGGCCAGTGCACTAACATGTGCCTATTAACATGTGTGGCTGTCTGAGTGGTGAAAGCTAAAGTATTGGCTTATAAAACTCCCTTGTATGGTTTATTTTACTATGACATCTTTAATATTAAAGCCAAATTGTCCAGACCAATTAAAAACCAATTAGCAAATTATTTTCCCGAACAATGCCTTGTGTCGTTTTGTTTTATCATAAATTTCACCTCTAAATCCTGGTCTGCCTACTTCTGTTGTAACGTGCAACATAATTACTCTTGTAAACACACATTTAAATGAAAGACAAATATAAACATTGTCAACATGTGCTTCTTGAAAGCTTGCTTGGTAACAGACAGATTGGTTTGTCACAATTGCAGTTTTAAAATACTAAGCTGCTTCTTTGAACGCAAAACCAGTCGTACAAGTGCGCTGGATTGGTTCGACGAAATATTCGTCACGTCACATAGGCGCTGTAAGTTGAAAGAAAGTGTTTGAATAAGTACTTTTCAATCATCTTTTTGATCGAGATTTATCGATTGTGATAAGAACCAGTCTACCTGATAGTTCGGTTCCACGAAAAATACTTTAGTTTAATTTATTTTAAGTTATAAAAAAGGAACCGGATTAATTGTTTACTTATCACGCCACTCCTCGTACGACAGTGCGAGAGGAGAAACTGTCACAAATTTGTATTGTCATGACAGCTTTGCAAACTTTTCCAGCGTAAATATTTTATTGACTAATAGGTATGACACCGTGAATATTTCCATATGCAGTCTCCACAAATCTTCCAACGCTATTTTTATTCCTAAAATCCCAACCAAAAAATCGTTGTCATTAGTTTTCGCATCTTATAAACCACAGTTTCAGTATTCACTGGTATTTCAAATAGTGATAATACACTTGTCATTATCCCGGCCTCAGGGATTAGCTGGCCCGGTGTGGTGGTACTCTGAATTGGGTTTAGAATAATGAATTTTACTATTTTTTGAGGTTTGCAAAAAAAGTGTCCTTTTTTGTGGCCTGTTGGGGGGCGGGGGGGGGGGGGGGGGGGGGGGGGGGGTTGTGGAAGGTGGATATTTTTTATCAAAATTCTTGGTATTTTGTGGGGGTATTTTAAGACTTGGAACCTTCTGTTGAACTATAGTTATTTTTATTTAGTTTTAACAGCTCTGTTTCTGCTGTGCATCAGTTCAAGGTTGGGTATGAAAGCCACTGCTGAGCCGAGCTGAAAAAGCCGAGCTTCATATAGTGTTTTCTTGTATTTGTTTAAACGCGTTCAAGATACTTCTTTCTTTTAATCTTACATTACCATATATGTAAAATGCTGTATTCACAATTAAAATTTGTAAATTACTTGCTTATTTATGACTTTTTATCCAATATTCCATTCAACAGGGTTTTGAAAGCCACAGCTGCAAAAGGGATATGTTTTGGCCAGCTTGTGATTAATGTGAACAAATGGCGATATTTTATAATCTGAGCATTTGGTGGAGCTTGCAAAAAGATATTTAAAATCATTTTGAATCATTATGACACACAGAATCTGTTCATATTCCCCATTATTCAGTGCCTTCATCCAAATAACAAGGATCCGCAGGATCTTTTTATACCAGGGCATGAGAAAACAAACTTATCTATCGCTTATTCAAAAATAGTTTTCTACGTATGCCAATTCTTATAATCAGCAAAAAATATTTGGGCGCTCAGCACCTCTGTTCCGATGCCCATGCCTATTTTGTAGAACTTTTGTATTTCTAAGTGTTACGAGCCAGGCGTAACGAGAAAGAAATGAAAGTGAAACCAGCAACAAGCTTTAAATTATTAACAATATTTATTCTACAAAAAATAAAACAAGATTCAAAACAAAAGAATGTAAGTAAACAGTACCTTTCAAGTTTATGTCACTAAGTCCCTCTGAAATAATCCAGGAGAATTTATAAAACAAATCCTTTGAATATCAGTTTCTGATCCCACAATTTAAAGTTCCTGAATTCAGAATTTAAGTCCAGAATGAATAAAATAGTAAGTAATCCAGTATAGAATAATTTCCAGTGAAAGTATACAAAGATGCAATCTTTTCTCCTTATATAATATCAAAGAAGGTTCTAGAAGAAGAATTTGCTACAAGCATCTCTTATTTTCTAGTTCCAATCAAGAAACTTCTAAATCTTCCATGACATTCCAAAAACAACTCAGTCCAGAATCAAGGCCGTAAACATCATGTTATTGTAAACATGTTGAACATTCCAGAAAGTTATTTTTGGAAACATAGTAAATAAAGCTATTTATGGAAACATAGTAAACATGTTGTTTAAAACAATTGAACACCCTGTTATTTAACACTAAGGAGTATATCTTTTTCATAGTTTAGGATAATTGCAGCTTTTATTTTTTTCTGTTATACAAACTCTTCTTGAGAAACTATATGGCTCGTCAAAATGATTCTAAGTTTTCCGACAGATCTATTGATGTTAGCAAACAGTGTAGACCGAGATCATTCTAATCCGTCTTTATTCTTGCTAGTAAAAATTCACACAACAATCAAATCTTTAAAAGTTACTATAAGAGGGTTCATGATGTTGTGATTATTGTACATCCTCCAGCACAATAAAAGGCATTCTTAACCCATAGCACTCTGGGTAAAGTTTTCAGCAGGCAACATTTTGAAATAGTTTACTTATTTTTCCCTAAAAACAGGTTTTGACATTTCATGCAAATTTAATAAACTTTTTTCTGGGGAAAACACGTATGTTGAAATTATCACCACTTTGTTGTCTGCTGAATTAGCCAAGAGAGTGGTAAAGGCAGGGTTCAAATTTAACATTTTTTCTCACTAGCTAATTTTAGCAAGTGGTTGCTTTTGTAACTTGCTAAATCATATTGTCCACTTTTTTTTTTTTTTTTTTTTTTGCTGAGCAGTTAAGATTGCTAGCTTTATTTTATTTGTAAAGTTATATCTATTACTGAAACTGTGTTAATGTGGACATTTCTTTTCATTACAGTTGTTTATTATTCATTTGTTTCTTAATGTAAATCATGCCATACGTTAATTTACCATTATCTATTTACTGTACACCACCATGCAGGGCTGGTCTGTTTGCAAATGAAAAATTTGGGTATATTGCCCCCTAGCATAGGCCCATTTTTACATTTAAACTTAAGGGCCTGTTGAAAGAAGGGGCAAGACAGAAAAAGGAAAAAAGGAGGGGATGAATACAATGACTCATATTAACCAAGTGGTCCGCGTAACGCCGTTTATTGCATCCCCTTTTTTCCAACCAGACAGACAGTAAAAAGTATCATACAGAAGAGGTCTTATCAAGTGAATGATGCCTGCACACTCTGCACGGTATCTGAACTACCAGATAATCGTCCATTTTGCTGATTTCATAATCCAATCCCACACCCAGTTCTTTTTTCCATTTTCTGACTTCGACTAAGGCAGTCTGGGGTTTAGGTCGGAAAAGCTTCAGACCTGTAGCATCTGCAGCTGTCTGTTTTGGGGACTTTATTTGCAGAATTATCTGAATTGTTGTTCTGGTCCTCCGTATCGCCTGCTTTCCGTTTAATTGCAAACTTACCTATGATTTTGAAGGGCCGTTTTTACTGTCAATTCAACTTTCGATTTCGATGCCTATTGATCAGTGTATATACAGACGTTTTATTGTACACAATAGCCGTGCTTTTCATACATTGGCAAGCGTCTTGGTGACAAAGCTACTAAGCGCCCATCGTTATTGCGCATACACGGCGCTTTTTCATCTCCGGATTTCTATTTTTGGTTTGCACTACGTAAAAACGGACGGAAAATGGGACTCGCAAAGAAAATCAAGTCTTAGATTTTTCAACTCGCATTTTGTAAAATCGACTCGTATTTTGCGAGTATACGAGTGCTAAATTTGAACCCTGGGTAAAGGTTAAGCAATAGTTTTCATCTCGTTTAAAACAAAATGTAGGACATATTTTCAGAATACAGTGGAAGAAACGTTTTTACACAATCCGTTTAATGAAGTAGAAATAGGTTGTTGCCAGCTAAATGAGGTTGCATAGCAACAGGTGTTCCGAATGATTGACCGAGGGGATCCGAATGAGCAAAAGTGCCCAGATGACCAATCAACAGAATGGCTGATACAGGGCAACAGATAATTTTGGGGGCATTTGGGTATTTAACCCCATCAAAATTAAGTCAATTGGGTAAAATCATATTATTTTTCAGTTTGAGTAAAGATACCCACAAAATGAAAATTAATGGTAAAACTTAAAAAACAGAAAGAAAGAGCACAAAAAACCTGATTAAGGTATTTAAAACATAGTATTTCTTTATACCCTATTAATTTTGATAGTTTTTGTCATATAAAGAATAAAGACACCTGTTACGTGCAGTAATCATAATATAAAATAGTGATCATGTGCTTTTCTGGCCTTGAAATTATAATTTTCACCCTTGAATTTGGTAATAATTGGGTACTTTGTCAAATCAATTGGGTATCAATACCCAAGTATTTGAAAATAATTGAGTATTTGCTCAAAACATTAGGGTATTTTACTTGGATACTCCCCTTATCTCTTGCCCTGCTGATATACTGCAGAGTTCTCGGAAACGCCGAATCCGGTGTATTTTTACGCCTATTTTTGCTTTTGTATGCGTAAAATTTCCTTTCCGAGGATTCTCATTTACGCTCTATTGCCACTGGACGTCCAAACTGAACTTCAAAGACATACCCCGGACTTCCGAAATTTCCTTTGTCCGTTGAAATTGATACCCGAGCTGTCCAAAAACTGTCAAAAAGCCCGCCCACTTTTAACGAGTTGTATGATGTTTGCCCCGCCTACTTATTGGAAATTCGCTACCTGTGTCGACTGAGCTTCAAGGACGTCCCACTTTCCGCTTGCGGGAGTTTTCTTGACATCGGTGTCAAGTGTCGCGGCACCCTTTTGATGGCTGCGTGATCACTGTGTGTATTTGTCACGCGTGCTGAGTTGATTAATTGATATTTGTTTAATTAAACTTTCTTCTGCGACACCCAAAAATATTCGGTGAAATTATATGATTATTATTTTTAAATATTCACGTCTTAAAATCTTAAATTATTATTTTATACTCGCTCGTGTTGATCAGCTTCAATCCGAGCAAATATTTCATTAAATACATTTCTGAAAAATATTTTCAGCATAGTTTGTTTTTAAGAAAACATGTTTTGGGTGTTTTCTCTCATGTATTTTCTTTTCTTTTTTTTCTTTCTCTGGGCTTTGAAACGAACGCGAAGTTGGACCAATGTTGATGCCTTCTCTCAGGTCCGACATACAAGTACAGGCTTTCCAAAAAGATGCGATCAAATTTTAATAAGCGATAAGGATATGTTTAAAACACATCTAAGATCACATTCTGTCTGACACTGAATTAAGAACCTCTGTTCTACTAAAGATAGGGCAGACCGCCGCAGCAGGGAAAAAGTGGGATTTTCCTGTGGGACTTCCAAATTTGAGGGGTAGGAAGTCTGGGACTTCCTGAATCTGGAAGTTAATGGAAGTCCTGTCACTATTTCCTAAGCCCCAAAAGCGTTTGGATCCTTACCAGACACTCAGTGGTCAAGGTTAACTATGTTGAAAAATGAAGTTGTCCAGACAATGTCCTTAAATATTAAGTTTTCATATTTAGCCAAAAACTCCAAGTTTTCTAGGTCAAACTCCTATTTTTCAATTTTAACTCCCAACTTTTCTCAGAGATGGATTCTTAAACTCCTACTTTCAAAATCCTAGTGAGAACTCTGATACTGGATATGCTTTTATGTATGGCTGATAAACTGTATATTTTTTGTTTTGGGTAAAAACTAGATGCTGGGGCCTAGCCTGTGTGGCAGACAAAATTCAGAGTACCCCCCATCCCCAGGTTAGCAGGGATTAATTTTTCAATCTGTAAATCCCTTGATTATGCACAGTTTTCCTTGATTTGTTTGCTCACTAAACTAGATAGGGCATCGGAGGAAGTCTGGCCAACAGACATTTGTGGGCATATGGTCCAAATTTGATCTCTTGCTTTTTTTCTTCATGTATCCTTTAAGTTTTGCATTTTTATAATTATAACCAAACAACATACAGTTAGCTTGAATTTCTCTGTCTAAAATGATGATTGCAAGGATTTACAAAACAACTAGACCAAGATCAAATCTGACTCCCGCCTTCTTTGAATGGCATTATGCTTTGCAGTTCAAGACAGCAAGGCAAATTACTTATCTCTCTTACAGTGATTTTTTTACAATTTTGCCTTTATGGGTCCTGGGACTCGCTAGGTCCAGAATTCATGCATCCCAAACCCAAACTATGCATCCAGCCTGGGACTCGTGGTGAAATATTTTGTTGCGTCCTAGACTTTTCATTTAAACTGTTTTATAAATACTTTCTTAGAATTTTAATTAGATGTGCAATAAAAGTAAATAGTGGTGACTGAGTTGCTTTAATTCTTTCCAGAAAACTTCCTGAGAAATATGAAACTATAGTACCACTGTCTATTAAAAGTGTTAAGAAAATGTTTTCACCTACAGGTTTATGAAAATGTTTTCATAAAACTTCAGTTTTTGTGACAGATGATCAAATACCTGTGATACATAATTAAGGACAGACATTTTGTCTGTTTTGACTAGACCGTAATACAAAGCAGAGACTTTTTTTTGTCTGTTGCTTTGTGGGTTCAGTTTGGAACTGGGGGTTTCCGTTATCTAGATCGCCATCATCGGCAGTCACAGACTTTGTTGTCCGTGTCAGTCTACTTTGCTGATGTAGCAGACCGAACAGTGTTTGCTGTAAGGGGTCTAGTTTTATTGTTTTATTATCCTTTTAGGGTGCATCTTTTTCTTCTTTCAAAAAAACAAAAAAAAAAAAAAAAGAAAGAAACAAAAAACGGTCGCTGTTTCCTGCTGACAATTGCAATGTCAATGTTGGTGTTAAGATAAAAGTTCTCAACAGACTTAAAACCAATACTTTAGTGTCCGCTACGGTTTCCTCCGGTACTGAACAACTTGATATTGATTTTTGACTGTATAGGTAGAATCGTAGAGATACGACGCCTTTCAGTATTGGCTTTTACCAAACACGGTACTGAAACAATGCTTGCGCATTCGCTTTTTCCGAAAATGAAAGTAGATCTCAAAAAGCAAAACATGCGTACATTCGAGAATTTTATGAGTCCACGGGACTCACGGAGGCTAATGTTTTGCGTCCTCTGGCGAAATTATGCGCACAGGACGCAGGACGCACGCCTAAAAAATCACTGCGATGATATGCATAACATTTTAGAATTGTGTTCAAATGTTGAAAATTTTTGATTGAAACTATATTAAAAAAGATTAAGTTTTTTTTCTAACACAAAATTTTATCAAAAAAAACCCACCTATAAATATAGTGATTGCCTTAACCCTTGTCCTGCTGAATAAATTAAGACACCATGCCCACTTCTAATTTTCAGCCAATCAGATTACTTGATGCAGATTGTTGCTATAAATTCACATACTTAATGGCAAACAGTATAGATCCAGATCAGTTGGCTTCTGAAGATGCCAACATCTGGATCTACACTGTTTGCAAAGGCAGGGTATATCCGGGTTCAGCAGGACAAGGGTTAATGTGGAACCACAGGGTGGCGCACCCTAGTGCCCTTATTTCCTGTCATGCTGCCCTAAATTCAGGAAATTTGCCACTTGTGCCCCACTTTGCCCTTTTTGCCTTTTCGAATCCCCCTTTTTTTTCACTTCTTTCTCAGGGACGTCCTTTTTCACAGTGAATTCGATGCACTAATCTGATACAGATTGTCAACATGCATCCCCTGTGTATTGCCTCTACTGACCGATAAATTCACTGAAAATACCCATGCAGGTGTCGTAATCATCCATCTCTTGAGACTAAGATTATCGACAGATTTGTACACCTGTTACTTTTGACACTACCCAGTCAGTAACTGGTCTGGATTCTGACATGCACAGTCAACACCTATTTCTAACGTGTCTGATTGTAGCAGTTTCTCTATCTCATTTTTTTTTTTTTTTTACAAAATATTTATTTTTGGACAGCTAGGAGATTTTAGCATTTTTTTTTATTTTTCATTCAGTGTTTTCTGACTGAGATCACAGACACACCATTATATTTTAATGTTTACTGTTTTCATTTGAAAACGCAATATTATAAAGTGTTGGTAAGCAAAATAGTACCTTAACCCTTAATATGCGAGATATCAGTCTGCGCATGAAAACGGCGTTTCATGTTGGGCAAAGACAGTTTCTAAGTCCCACAGAACCTATTCAGTAATCACTGTGTAGATTCTCATGTGTCTGCTCAAATACCTCTCAGGGCGAAGACACACACTTCAGGGACATTCGCATTTTCAGTATAGATTTCAAAAATATAAGTGAAGATACCCAGAAAATGCCACATCACAAAGTTACATTTCCCTTGCTCACACATGAAGAAACCACATGCTCATAATGGTAACGTCAAGTGAAATTGTAGTGAGAAACAGCTTAGAGCGAAAAACAAACTTCTGTTTGTTAAATTGTAGGACATTTTCTCATCAGCAATGCATACAAAACTGACACATTGTAACAGAATAGGTATATGTATCACTTCTACAGCCTCACTGTGGTAGCCGGCTTTTATGGTGACACTGGTAGAGTGATTGGCTTTTTTTATGAAGTTTAGCAACGTACATCTCGATTCGTACAAATGTACCTGGATGGATGACCGCGGTGCTTAACTTTGTCGAAGACACGGTGTCATGCTACATTTGTGGCAGTGGTGGGATGTGTCCCTAGTGTGTTGCATAGGCTCCACTCACGGATTTGCCTAGTGAGGTGTGTGTGACTTCCATACAAAGTCAAGAGAGAGGGGAGAAATGTAACGGAATAGATATATATCTATCACTTCTACAGCCTCCCTGTGGAAGCTGACTTTTATGGCGACACTGGTAGAGTGATTGGCTTTTTTACGAAGTTAAGCAACGTACATCTCGGTTAGTACCTGGATGGTTCACCGCGGTGCTTGACTTCGTACGAGGGTTGTGCAAAAAGTTCTGTCACTAATAGGCTTACCTAGTTTTATCCCAGGTATATTTTAAAATGCTTCACTGCACTTGAATGGTGTGTTGAATAGCTAACGATACCCGTTTATTTCGTGCAAATTGCTTTCCAACTGACCGAGTTATTTCAGATTGAAATAGATGCAGTCATATACACTGACCAACTTGTTATATTGGAACATGGACCAGAAGACTGAAATTCGTAGCTATATTAAATGCCGCATTAGGGTTAATATAGATTCAAAGCAGATATTTAATGAATTGTATGGTATATATGGACCTCAGACCATTTCATTGCACACAGGTTTTAGGTGGGTTAAAGCTTTTAAAGCTGGGAAATTTTCTGTTGATACCCGTCCTGGAAGGCCTAAAATCTCTTTTACCAAGGCTAACATCGTTGATGTAAAGATTGTGGTCAAACAGGATGCGCAATTGTCTGTCAAAGATATAGCTAGTTGTACTGGCATATCAGAAGGCAGTGTGCAAACAATTTGGAAAAAGCGTTTGGACCTGAGAAAGGCTTGCGCTAGGTGGGTACCTCATTTGCTCACTGAAGAGCAACAGACACAACGTCTTAAATGTGCCCGGGAACTTTTGAAAACATACAAAGGCTGTAATAGTCGGGTTACTTCTAACTTGCTAACAGGTGATGAAACCTGGATGCACATGATTTAGCCACAAAGAAGGGCTGATCATAAGCAATGGAAGCCAGAAGTTCAAAAACGCCCATGTATTGCCAAGAGAACCATAAGTTCTAAAAAGATGTTGCACGCATTTTTCTTTAATTCAAGTGGGCCAGTCGTTCAAGTGCCTTGTCCATCTGGTCATACAGTCACTGGCCGATTCTACAAGAACTCTGTACTGAAGAAAGTGAAAGAGTTTTACAATAAGAAACGACCAAGCAAAGGATGGTCAGGACTCAGGAGTCCACCTTTTATATGACAACACCTTCTCTCATTAGTGTGAGGTTGTTAAGTCTTTTTTGGCTTCTGAAAAGGTGAAAGTTTTAAACCATCCACCTTATTCACCTGACCTGAGTCCCTGTGACCTTTTCATTTCCAAGGCTTAAGAAAATGCTTTCTGAAAATAAGTATACATCTAGAAGTTCTCATTTATCAGTGTCTCCAATAGATACCAAAAGAAGACTATTTATCTGCTTTTCGCGACTGGGTAAAAAGGTTACAAAAATGTGTTTCAGTAAAGGGGGAATACTTTGAAGGTTTGTAATAAAAATATGTTTGATAAAATGTAGCACTGAAGTAATCCGAACCCAGTGACAAAACTTTTTGCAGGACCCTCGTAGAAGACCCAGTTTCACGCTACAATATTAAGAACAGAACTAAATTACCAAGCCTTTTTCTGTGAAATTTTAAGCAGAAAATCGAAAATTTAACACACCTATTTTTCCAATGTAGAAATGAAAGTTGTTGGAAATAGCCTTGTCCGAGTTTTCAAAATATGTCTGTGAAATTTACTAAAAAATAGTAAATCAGGAGAATTACCCATTTGTTGACGTTTAGATGTCTGGTAAGTCATGGCTGGAAGTTCGCATAAAGATTTTGAGTGCATACCCTTTACGAGATTACCGGGTGTGTTTAAGCTAAAGCAAATTTGAGGTGATGTCGTCTGGTTGTTGTGTATGATAAAGTTGTAAGAAAATGTCCTTTTTAATAAAGTGTATATTGTTTATAATTTTATACAATTCAGTTAGGTCAGCTCTTTCTCAGATATCCCAAGGATGGAAGCACAAGATGTTTTAGTCTGTCCTGAAATGTCAGATTCTAATACTCAGTTCTAACTAACTTTGTAGCTCTTCTCTGTACATTTACAATGCCTACATGTCTTTTTTGTATAGTGGTATACTGCAGTTATAGATACATGTAGATTGTAAGATTACTGAAACTTACTGCATATTCAAATTCAACTTAAAATTCAGGATTTGGTTTTGCAGTTGTTTTGTTCAAATTCAGAAATATTTCTTTAGCCATGAAGTTAAAAGTCTTAAAAAGTTCAGAATACAATTGGCTTTGTTAATTTTGTTGGGGATGTGTTCACTAGGGGCTGAGAGGTAGCCATAACAGATGTTCCTTTGTAGTTCTAGATGAGAGGGTTCATAATTAGCCATCTCAGTAGAATCTGTCCTGTTTACCATTCAATTCTTGATTTATGACTGACACTCCTGTTTGCAAAAGTGAGGAGGACAGAGGTCACGTAGGAAACCCAGGAGTGAAAAGGAAGTGAAAGCATAGGTTCTGATGAGACAACTTTTTACAAACTCACAAATCTCATTTAGCAGGCCTGTTTACAAACAGTATTGCATTGGTTTAAAACTCTTTTGGGTTGAAAAGATTCAAGAACATAAAACATAGCATGGGATAAGAGGTGGTATCTGGATAAGAGGTGATATCAGTTAAATATTTCTCTTATTTCTGCATAAGAGCATATGGTGTGGGTAAACATTAGAAGTGCCTTATCAAACAGTGTAGATCCAGATCAGTTGGCTTCTTCAGAAGCCAACTGATCTGGATCTGCACTGTTTGTCATTAAATATGCGAATTTCTATCAAAAAACCCAGATCAAGTAATCTGGTTGGCTGGACATTAGAAGTGGGCATGGCATCATAATTTATTCAGCATGACAAGGGCTAATGTGTACTCCCAACGCTTTTATGTGGAAACAAGAAAACTGTCAATATTTTTTTACCATGTCTTAACAGTAGCTATGGTAAAAGTGGCAAAATTTAATGTAAAGCTTAGGCATAAAAAAATAGCTGTGTTTCTACTAATCTGACCGACCATTTCAAACACCCGACTCTGCTATTTTTTATCAGTAAAAATGCAAAAATAAAACACCGACTCTTAACAAAATACATGTACCTGCATTTTCATAAAATTACAAGCCAGACCCTGTTCTTTTCTGGAGAAAAAATAGAAAAATATAAAAAAAAAAAAGTTTCTCATACCTACCAACCAATTCTTTTTTAAAGCATGTTAGTGGAAACACAGCTATTTTTTTTTTTTTTTTTTTTTTTACGCCTTATTTGTAAGTCTTGGTACAGTACTAAATATATTTATGGTCAGTCCTTCTTAACCAACACTCGATACAACAACAACAAAATTTGTTATTATGATAATTTGACTGGCACGCTCAGGCAATGACAATTGATCAGAAATTATTATGAAAGAACATTGTATTTATCACTTCAAGAAACATAGTTTATAATATGTTTGAATTGCCTCACTGAGGCAATTCTAAATTCTAACAAATACTCAAAGTATGCCTTATATGAGGAAATAATGAAACAAAGCTTTTCTTGCATATCGTTCTGCTCATGAAGGATTCCTTACAACTGCAAATCATTTTAATGACATCTTAAGGAATGCTGTTATAATGTGGCATAGCTACAGATAAGAGGGGGTATCCACATAATATTTTTCTTATTTCTCAATGACAACATATGTTGTGGGTACTCATTAGAAGCGCCTCAGTGAGGCGCTTCTAATGAGTACCACAACATATGTTGTCATTGAGAAATAAGAAAGATATCGGCATTTTTCAGATGAAAAAAGCACCTTACCTGCTGCTGTGATGTGGGATACACTGTATCCTTTTGAAATTTTTTTATTTTTTTTTGCAGACTCTAGCATGGCGAAGAAACAAGATATAATGTGGTCAATAGGAGAAGATGAAGATGAAGGGAACCAAATGTCAGACAGTGCCTCAGGTTCTAGTGTGTCTGACAGCATACCGATACCTGGCAGTGTTAGCAGAGACTCCCTGTCACAGATGGTGACTGATGCTGATAAAACTGCTATTCAGACAATTGCTGCATCTGCTGCAGAACTCTCCATGAGTCCTAGAACTTTTCTCAGGTGAGTTTGTTATCTTTGCTTGCTAATGTCTTTTTATGTTTTTCTTAGACATTTATAAATATGCTGCATTGGTACTTGCTTTAAAATAAATCTGCACTAAGAAGCTGCTTTATTTTACATGTCTTTATAATTCATTTAGATGTCTTTTTGCATTTCATTTTGTTTGTTTCCTATATGAGCCTGGTCAGATAACTCTGATGTATGTAGAAGATGGGGCTTGCTCATAATGAGATTATGTTTGACCTAATTATCATGTGCTTAGACTTTTCAAAGTTTCTGGAAAAACTTGTTGTAGAATATCCACCAAGGGCACACATAAAAGAACAATTAGCAGAGGATGTTTTAGGAGTTTATTTTATTATGCATTTGTGATTTTGTTCTGATTTACTTTATAAAAGCATATGCTGGGGATACTAATTAGAATTACCTCTACTTGTTCAAGTAGTCAAATCTGTATTAAGCAATGGCCTAAGGGAAAGCCAAAGAGTGCTTGCTTAAGACAAGTGCTTGCTTAATACATATAGATTTACACTTTTCATTTTTATGGGATCTGAAAAACTGGCCTTTAAATACAGGTTGTTGCTTAACTCAGAGTTGAACATTTTCTGAGTCTGATTACTGCCTATGTACTTTTGTCCAGTTCTCAAGTTATTAGTGAAATTGTTCAGGAGGAGTATTTGGTGATAATTATGGGATAATTTTCCCAAGTACTCCATGAAAACATATGTTGTGGGTACTCATTAGAAGCACCTCACCGAGGCACTTCTAATGAGTACCCACAACATGTTTTTATCGCGAAATAAGAAAAACTATCCCAGAATTATACTCCTTAACAATTCCTCTGAGTTATTCTTTAATTGAGAACTGGATAAAAGTACACAGATAGTAATCAGATTCAGAAAATGATCCGACTATGAGTTTATAGAGGTATGATTTGTGTGGTAATTAGGTCAGATATACAGTATGCTAACCCTTAAGATGCCAAAAACCTGCATCTGAAAATGTTGTCTGTTCATGTCGTCTGCTGAATATTCTTGCAAACTTTTCAAACCTATTTTTGCATACAGGCAAACAGTGTGACCCTGATCAGACTGCTCCTTGAGGAGCAGTCTGATCTGGGTCCACTCTGTTTGCAAAAATGTCTTTTAAAATTACAAGCAGATGACAAAGCAGACGACAATTGCTGTGATTGGCAGTTTAAGAGTTAAAACATTTTTATTGAGATAGTCTCATTAGTCTGTATCTAATGTATGATGTTCCAGATGACTTTTAGCTCTGAAATGGTTAATAAAAGATAATTTTTGTGTTTATTATGATCTGGAGCCATGAAAATGTTTTAAAATGTTGTCAAGTTATGTGGGTACATGTACACCATTCTAATGGGTAATATTGTTAGCATTTTTTGCCACACATTGAGAAAAGGGATCTTATGCCTTGTCAAAATAGCAATAACAGGATGTCAGAAGGTCGTGCCTTGAGGAAACTGAAGGATATTTATACACTCAGCCTGCAACCTTGTGTTCAGATAATTTCCTTAGAACCTGGCAGATGTTAATGTATGAAAAAAAAAAAATAAAAAAAATGTGATCCTTCTGTTTAGTCACAGACACAATCAGTAGTATCAAACAATTCTCTTGAACAGACTGATGTCCAGAAGTAATGACAAGAACCCTTTTCACGTGGCATTGCTATTATTTTATGTATTTTTTTTTTTTTTTAAGATTAGAATGCTGAAGTTCATGTTAGCAATTAAAGTATACCATGTTTACCCTAAGTATTGGGACACCTTAACTGTTTACCATACTTGTCCTAAATGTTGAAATAGTCCATTCTACTACCTGTTTTGAGTCTAAATTATTGCTGTATGTATGTCAAACAGTGTAGACCCTAATCAGACATCACATTCTGTGGTATCTGATCTGGGTCTACACTGTTTGCAAAGGCTTATCTGCCCCAATACCTAGTGCTATATTATGGTATGCATTTTTTTCCTCTAGAAAATAGTGCTTGTCTTTTCATCCCTTGAAATAATAAGCCAGGCCCTAGTTTCTGGGTAAAAATGAAAAATCATTTTAAAATGACATTAGCATGCTAAAGGTTAATATGAACCATACTATGTGAAAGTATATGTTTTCACACATATACAGACCGGGTGTCTACCCTAACATTTCTCCTTGAAAACATGTTCTTGGTACTCAGTAGAAGCACCTCACACTCGCTCATTTTACTTCTAATGAGTGCCAACAGCATGTTTTTGTCAAGAATTAGGAGATAATTGCATTCAAATTTGTCATTTTTTTAGGTAAATTGGTGGTTATACGGTTGGAAATTTTGTTTTACGGCGACAGCGGAGCCGTAAAACCTAATTTTTGCGACCGTAAAAATGCCGATTTACCTCCCCAAATGACAAATTTGCATGCAGTTATCCCCATTCTAATGCATTTATTTTTTCTGTTGAAAAAATATTCTATTTGCACAAAGCGACAAGTGCTGAGAGCTGTGTAAAACCAAATGCCAGCCAATGAGAAGCAGCGTTACATGATGACGTCAGATTTCTGACAGTATATCGCAGAATATACCGTCGCAAATTTTTGACGTTATCCAATCAGACGTCTTGTTACATATGCAAGTGCATTGGAACAAAGAATTATGAATATCAATGTTTTTTTGATGGGAAAAGATTCACATCTGGAGCTATAAGAGGAGTAGCTGGATAGATATTTTTCTTATTTCTCCATGAAAACATATGTTGTGGGTACCCATTAGAAGCACCTCACAGAGGTGCTTTTCATCAGCACCCACAACATACATTTTCATGGAGAAGAAAATTCTTACTACATTTTGGTTGAAAAATATGCTATTTGGTATGTTTTGATTGAAAAATATACCGTCTCAGGATTAATGGACTAAGTATTCACACAGTCTAGTCAAGGCCTTTGCTGTCGGCTTACAGAATTGTTGGACACTATAGAATATATAAGTGGATAACAAAGACCTTGATCAGAAGCAATGAATTCATAGGCTGATCTGGGCCTTTGCTGTCTGCATGTGCCCTTAACCCTTGTCCTACTATACCTGGATATATCTTGTCTTTGCAAACAGTGTAGATCCAGATCAGTTGGCTTCTGAAGAAGCCAACTGATCTGGATCTGCACTGTTTGTCATTAAGTATTTGAATATGTTTGAACAACTTGGATCAAGTAATCTGATTGGCTGAAAATTAGAAGTGGGCATGGCATCTTAATTTATTCAGCAAGACAAGGGTTAAGACACTTTTTCACATTAAATCATAAGCTATGCCGTATTCTTAAACTGTATTTTAAATCCAAAGGACTGGATTTCGGTAAGTTTGCTAATGAGGAAATAACATTACAGAGTGGAAAGAAAAGGTTGCGTTGGGTTTTGATTTATCCTTACTGGGCCAGTCACAATTGTAGCAGATGACCGTCTAAAATGTATATTTTTATTATACCCCAACAAAGTAAAATATAGGTGCCATCCTGTCTGTCGGTCTGTAGGTGCCATCCTATCTGTCCTGTCTGATGGATTGTTTGAAGTTGTGAATCAAACTATATCTACAGTTTTTGTTAGAGATTCATGAAAATTTATAATAATTGTAATTCTCCTGAGAAAATGAGGCCTGATATTTCATGTGAATTATCTCTCAGATGATTTAAATGAAATACCAAGCTTATTATTTTTGGAAAAAATAATAATCAAGCATTTTTCAGAATGTCATTTGGTACAATTTTGAATTGGCTTTTAAGGGTCAGTTGCATGCCATTTGTTTGCCATGTCTTACTTAGGCTGAAGTGTTGCTATTTCTGCTTTTTAAACATGAACTAGCTTATAAAATTATTACATTGGGCCAAGCTAGCTTATAAAATAATTACATTGGGCCAAATGAAAAAAAAAATGTGTGTTTAGTGTAACATGCCAGCCTGCCAGGAGAATTAGGATTTTTTTCTCTACAGTGTTCACCTAGTATATTTAGAGTCTGTACCTTATCATAAAAAATTTTAACCCTTGTCCTGCTGAATAAATTAAGATGCCACTCCCTCTTCTAATTTTCAGCCAATCAGATTACTTGATCCGGATTGTTGCTATAAATTCACATACTTAATGGCAAACAGTGCAGATTCAGAAGCCAACTGATCTGGATCTACACTGTTTGCAAAGACAGGGTATATCCGGGTTCAGCAGGACAAGGGTTAACAAAATGGTTTAACTGTCCAGTGATAGGTCTGAATAGAACTGACAGAATAAAAACAGTTTAAACCCTGATCAGACTAGTCTTATATAGGTACTGTATTCAACCTAATTACCACACTGTGCATTTATGTTTTTGTCGGACCTGCTGGTATGGTGCGGCATAGGCGTCCCTTTTCCGTCCATCCGTGCATGCGTCTGTCCGTCAACAATTTCATTGGCCCTTGCGATCTCATCACCTATAGTTGGTAGAACCTTCAAACCTTGCATAGTGTTTCTCCTAGACATTCTCACTCAGCACGCATCTTGAACTGGTGACCTTGACCTATATTATATACTCCAGTGACTTTGACAAATTTCGCATCAACTCTTGCATCTGTTCAACTATAATTGCTAGAACCTTCAAACCTTGCATAGTGTTTCTCCTCAACATCCTCACTCAGCAGGCACCTTGACCTATATTTTATATGTATTAATGGAGTCCCAACTGCCAAAAGCATATGTTATGGATACTCATTTCAACTGCATCGACAAGAATTGCTTGACTGTGCGATTATAGGTGTATGTGCGGTAATTAGGTCGAATATGGTAATTTGTTTGGAGTCTACATAATTGTTTGCTCAGATGTTTAGGGTAAATTTTTTTCTCCAAAATCCTTAAATTTTGATGGGTTTTATTAATTGTGTGTGTGTGTGTGTGTTGTGTGTGGTGTGTGTGTGTGTGTGTGTGTGTGTGTGTGTGTGTGTGTGTGTGTGTGTGTGTGTGTGTGTGTGTGTGTGTGTGTGTGTGTGTGTGTGAGAGAACATGAAAAAAATAGGTAGGGGTAGGGTAATCCTGAATACACATCTTGTTTTTGTTTGGCCTAGCAACTTAGCAAGTGTTCAGTCCAAAAAAAAAGTTCCTTATCAGGAACTATGACGGTACACTTGTGGGGTTCCACTTGTGCACATAGGCAGTCTGAATTAGGCATACACAAGCAGTCTGGTTAAGTCGTGTTCTGTCCTGTCCTGTTGAAAGTTTAAGGGAGTTAGCTTGCCATCATTGTCTTTTGGTAGGAAGATTCTTGTCTCACTTGAAACAAGATCAGGGTTTTGGGCATTTTCTCATCTATTCTATCCTGATTTCCGATTTCTGGGATAGGCTCAGCATGACTAAATATTGTTGACAGGCATGGTTCTTGATAAGATGCTTTTTTAAATCCTAAATTATTGATATTTTTCTTATTTCTCCACAAACACAATTGTTGTGGTTACTAATTAGAAGTGTCTCATTGAGGCATGTCTAGTGAGTACCCACAACATACGTTTTGTGGAGAAATAAGAAAAATATTTACCTGATACCCACTCTTATCTGGACCTATGGACAGGGCTGAAAACCTCAAGTTAGACAAACTAAGCATGATCTGTACTGACCATAGCTGTAGATGTATTTGGTATCCGGACAAATATTTTTCTTATTCTTAACGAAACTGTACTGTGGGTACTCATTAGAGGTGCCTTGGTAAGGGGCTTCTGATGGGTATCAACAACATACATTTTCATACCGTATTTACCCTAAGTATTCGGACACCTCAACTCCTTACCATATATGTTCTAAAATTTGAACCAGTACAATTCACTACCCGATTTTGTGTCTAAAAATTGCTGGATGAGTGGCAAACAGTGTAGACCCAGATGAGACGCCACGTTCTGGGGCGTCTCATCTGGGTCTATACTTTTTGCTCAGGCCTGTCTGTCCGAAAACATATGGTAAATACGGTAAATGAATTGTGTGTCCTTACCATGCACAAATTGGCATAATTAGATGCCTCATTACATTTTTTTTTTTTTTTATGACAATTAATTTGGGGCCAGAACACTTGTACAGGCTAAAGTATCAGGTTAGAGCTCTAGATAAGAGGAATATCTTAAAAACTATTTCTTCATGAAAATATGCTCATTGGAATTGCCTCATTGACGTGGTTCATTGAGTACCCACAGCATACTGCATTCACCCTAATTACAGCACTGTGTGCTTAAGGTTTTACAAAATTCACTTGAAACACTTATAGTAAAATATCCTCTTAACCCTTGTGCTGCTGAACCCAGATATACACTGCCTTTGCAAACAGTGTAGATCCAGATCAGTTGGCTTCTTCAGAAGCCAACTGATCTGGATCTGCACTGTTTGTCATTAAGTATGTGAATTTATAACAACAATCCGGATCAAGCAGTCTGATTGGCTGAAAATAAGAAGTGGGTGTGGCATCTTGATTTAATCAGCAGGACAAGGGTTAATATGGGTACACTTTAAAGAAAGATCATCATAGAACTTCATGAGAGGCGTATCTGATGATACTTACGTAATATTTTTCATATTTTAAAAGCATATGTTGTTGGTACTCATTTGGATTGCCTCAGTATCTTTTTAAAGCACATGTTGAATTGCCTAGACTTGTTGCGGCAGTTCAGATGAGTACCAACAACATGTGCTTTTATAATGAAGTAGAGACATGGCCTATAATCGGAAGACTATGAAATTGCTTGACTGTGCAATTATAGGGGTATGTGTGGTAATTAGATCGAATACAGTATGTATTCATGGCAAAGTAAGAAAAATCTCAATACTTTTCAGTTGAAAAAAAAAAACAACAAAAAGCAACACCTTATCTAGAGGGTTCAATGATGGTATTTTTTAACCTTGAAGATTACTCTAGTTGCCTGAAATATTCTGGCACCAAAGCTTGCAGAATGGCAAAGAGTGCAGACCATTATCAGACTGTTTTTGAGGAGCAGACTGATCCGGGCTTACACTGTCTGCTTGAGCATATTATACATAGCTCTTGATAAGGTGCTTTTCAACCAAAAAGTATCTATATTTTTCTTATTTCTCAACAAAAAGATATGTTGTGGGTACTCATTAGAAGCACCTCACTGAGGCACTTCTAATAAATACCCACAACATATGTTTTTGTTCAGAAATAAGAAAATTATTTACCTGATTTCCACTCTTATCTAGACCTATGATATATGTCTGAATATTTTGCGTAATTTGGCATGACTATGCATAGTTGCTTAATCCTATTATGCGTAGTTATCGTATGCATTTGGATGGACAGGCCTGAGGAAACTGTGTAGACCCAGATGAGATGCAACACAGTGCAGCATCTCTGGTCTACACTGTTTGCCACTCAATCCAGCAATTTTTTAGACACAACAGCAAGTAGTAAATTTTAGTTGTTCAGATTTTAGAACAAGTATGGTAAGGAGTTGAGGTGTCTGAATATTTAGGATATATACTGTAATCTTGGTCTGTACAGTGAATGTAATAAAATATATGTCAACTGAAAAGCTTAATGTCAGGAAAAAAAACAAAAAAAAAACAACAACAACAAAAAACAATGTTTTGGTGGAAGTACAGTCCACTCTTGGTATCTCATACACCAAGGCTTTGGAATAATTGATTTGAGTTTGCAGTAGTTTGAAATAAAAGGAGTTAAAATATAGGGATTATATAGCAACATGAACCAATTTTGCCCTTTATTTAGTTTGATTTAAGTAGTGATATGAGTTTAATACCAGTGTTTGAGTTAACTAGAGGCAACTAACTATTTGGCGAAGGCAGGCTCCAAAAAATTGTCTTGCTTTCAAATTTGGTTACCTTCCCTTGTTTTATTGATACAAAAGTTTATAAATAATTTTCATTATCTGTTTGAAATTTTAGAATATATTCACTGTAGTTGACTGACTTTTGTCAGGTTGGCTTTTGGACAGCAAGGTGTAATGTTCTTGTCATTTGTGTCTATGTAACCTGTCTCACTGTCACCTTATTTAAATACAGTGTAATACTGTAATAATCCTACATATTGGGCTGGACAGGCCTGAAAAAAAAAAAAAGGTTAGACCCAGTCATCTGCAGTAGAAAGTTAGATTTGATCAGTGTCTGCACTGTTTGTCACTCATCCAGCAATACTTCAGACACATAAATAATAGTAAAATAGACTTGTTCAAATGGTAGGACAAGTATGATAGGAAGTTGAAACTTAACCGTTATCCTGCTGAATAATTTGATTAGCCACACCCATTTCTGACTATCAGCCAATCAGATTACATCATATAATGTTTTTGTTCAAATTCACAAACTGAATGACAAACATTGTAGATCCTGATCAGATCCTTCTTCAGAAGCCATCTGATCTGGATCTACACTGTTTGCAAAGGTAGGGGTTGTTGTGAACAGCAGGATAAGGGTTAACATGCTGGGCAGAAATTTCAGCAGAAGACATTTTAAAATGTCTTTTTTTTTTTTTTTTCAGAAAATATGCTTTGACATTTCATGTAGATTTCTCATAAGGAGACAATTTTCAAAGGTATTTTTTAGTAAAAATAGAAAAAAAAATATGGTCAATTTGTCATCTTCTGAATTCCCCAAGAAAGTGGTACAGGTATCCCAATATTTAGGGCAAAAATGGTAAGCTGTCACCGAGGCTTTGATGTATCTTATCATAGCCCTTGATAAGATGCTTCTTTCAATCCAAAAATATTCATGTTTCTTGTTTCTCCACAAAAACATATGTTTTGGGTACTCATTAGAGTACGGCATCTTGGTGAGACATATCTAATGAGTACCCACAACATATGTTTTCATGGAGAAATAAGGAAAATACCTCATAATCACTCTTATCTAGGCCTATGAGCATATGCTGTAAAAATACAGGAGTCAGTGGCCTGCATGTATTGGGCTTTCAAATTCAGTATATATCCTAAATATAAGGATAAGGAGTTAAGCTGTCAGAATATTTAGGGTGCACATGGTAATTGATAATACACTTAGTGAGATATAAAAGGGACAACCCATGCAGGCTGGGACTGTAGACTGCTTTCAGTCCATATTGACTCAATTTATCATTATTTTTCTTTTTTTATAATACTCTTTGATATGGGAACTAAAATAAAACCAGGACAATATTAACGCTTGTCCTGCTGAACTCGGATATGCCCTGCCTTTGCAAACAGTGTAGAACCAGATCAGTTTGCTTCTGATCTGGATATGCACTGTTTGATTTTTAGCTCGCCTGTACGAAGTACAAGGAGAGCTATTGTAGTCACCCCGGTCGTCCACGTTTGCGTTTGCGTTCCCTTCACACTGCGTTAAAGTTTTTCAAATGCTTATATCTCAACAGTCACTCCTCACAGAGGCATCAAATTTGGAACTTAGGTACCTTGGAGGGTCTTCTGAGATTCCAAGAGAATAAACCCCTGGGTTCATGCCCCTGGGTGGGGCTAGGGGTCAGAATCTAGGACACCTTTGTAATACTGTGTTAAAGTTTTTTAAATTCTTATATCTTGACTTTCACTCCTCATAGAGCATTCATATTTAGAATTTGGGTACCTGGACGAGTCTTCTGAGATTCCAAAAGAACATACCCCTGGGTTCATACCTCAGGGTGGGCCTTGGGGTGGGGCTAGGGGTCAAAATCTAGGACACATTTGTAAAATCTTATATGCGTACAGGTTATAGACACAACTGGTTATACATCAGCTAACTATGTGACATTGGTTTAAGTGTAAGAGAGTGAAGGTCATGGTGACCTACATTTTACGGTCCAGGTCACCTATATTTCATGGTTCAGTGATTTTGCCTTATATCTTGAATACTATTTGTTGGATAAATGTCACACCTGGGATATTACTTCCATGTGACCCAATGAATGACCACTTACTATATCTAGGTCATTGTGACCTATATTTCATGGTTCAGTGATTTTGCCTTATATCTTGAATACTATTTGTTGGATAAATGTCACACCTGGGATATTAGTTCCTTGTGACCCGATTATTGACGTCAAAATATATCTCTGTTGGTGTGACCTATATTTCATGGTTCAGTGATTTTGCCTTATATCTTGAATACTATTTGTTGGATAAATGTCACACCTGGGATATTACTTCCATGTGACCCAATGAATGACCACTTACTATATCTAGGTCATTGTGACCTATATTTCATGGTTCAGTGTTTTTGCCTTATATCTTGAATACTATTTGTTGGATAAATGTCACACCTGGGATATTAGTTCCTTGTGACCCGATTATTGACATCAAAATATATCTCTGTTGGTGTGACCTATATTTCATGGTTCAGTGATTTTGCCTTATATCTTGAATACTATTTGTTGGATAAATGTCACACCTGGGATATTAGTTCCTTGTGACCCGATTATTGACGTCAAAATATATCTCTGTTGGTGTGACCTATATTTCATGGTTCAGTGATTTTGCCTTATATCTTGAATACTATTTGTTGGATAAATGTCACACCTGGGATATTACTTCCATGTGACCCAATGAATGACCACTTACTATATCTAGGTCATTGTGACCTGTATTTCATGGTTCAGTGATTTTGCCTTATATCTTGAATACTATTTGTTGGATAAATGTCACACCTGGGATATTAGTTCCTTGTGACCCGATTATTGACGTCAAAATATATCTCTGTTGGTGTGACCTATATTTCATGGTTCAGTGATTTTGCCTTATATCTTGAATACTATTTGTTGGATAAATGTCACACCTGGGATATTAGTTCCTTGTGACCCGATTATTGACGTCAAAATATATCTCTGTTGGTGTGACCTATATTTAATGGTTCAGTGATTTTGCCTTATATCTTGAATACTATTTGTTGGATAAATGTCACACCTGGGATATTACTTCCATGTGACCCAATGAATGACCACTTACTATATCTAGGTCATTGTGACTTATATTTCATGGTTCAGTGATTTTGCCTTATATCTTGATTACTATTTGTTGGATAAATGTCACACCTGGGATATTAGTCCCTTGTGACCCGATTATTGACGTCAAAATATATCTCTGTTGGTGTGACCTTTATTTCATGGTTCAGTGATTTTGCCTTATATCTTGAATATTTGTTGGATAAATGTCACACCTGGGATATTACTTCCATGTGACCCAATGAATGACCACTTACTATATCTAGGTCATTGTGACCTATATTTCATGCTTCAGTGATTTTGCCTTTTATTTTTATTACTATTTCATGGAGAATTGTCATACCTGGATTATTATATCTATGTGACAAAATGATTTACATACAAATACATCTAGGTCAGTGTGACCTATATTATATGGCTTAATGATAAAAATATTACAATATAAAATGTACCCAGCAGGCGAGCTCGCTGTCCTCCGACAGCTCTTGTTTCATATTTAAATTTGTACCAACAACCTGAGCGTAGCAGCTTAATTTATTCACCATGGTGAGAGTCAAAATGCTAAGATTATTAAGCACCAGTGTCAGTGCTAAGCATGTTAACCCTGGTCTTGCTGAATAAATTAAGATGCCACGCTCACTTTCAATTTTCAGCCAATTAGATTACTTGATCCAGGTTGTTAATCCCCCGCCATGAAGCAGATGGGGGATTATAGAAATGGCCTTCGTCTGTCCATCCGTCTGTCCTTCTGTAACACTTTCTTGTCTGCTCCATATCTCCTGAACCCTTTGAAAGATTTTCATTAAACTTTGGTCAAATGTTCGCCTCAGTGAGTCGATGTGCAGAACTTATGTCAATCATGCCGACTCAAGGTCAAGATCACAGGTCAAGGTCATGGGTTTGAGCCTTGAATTTCGTGTCCACTCCATATCTCCTATACCCTGGAAGGATTTTCTTTAAACTTTGGTCATATGTTTGCCTCAGTGAGACGATGTGCAGAACTCATATCTCAGCCATGCCGACTCAAGGTCAAGGTCACAGTTAAAGGTCACGAGTTTGAGCCTTGAATTTTATGTTCACTCCATATCTCCTGAACCCTTTGAAAGATATTTATTAAATTTGGGTCAAATGTTCGCCTTAGTGAGATGATGTGCAGAACCCATAACAACAGTGCAGACTTAAGGTCAAGGTCACAGTTCAAGGTCACAGGCTTGAGCCTTGAATTTCATGTCCACTCTGTATCTCCTATACCAGTGGAAGGATTTTCTTTAAACTTTGGTCAAATGTTCACCTTAGTAGGACAATGTGCAGAACCCATAACTCAGCCATGGGGACTCAAGGACAAGGTCACAGTTTAAGGTCGCGAGTTTGAGCCCTGAATTTCGTGTCCACTCGATATCTCCTTTACCCCTGGAAGGATTTTCTTTTAATTTTGGTCAAATGTTTGCCTCAGTGAAATGATGTGCAGAATCCATAGCTCAACCATGCAGACTCACAAGGTCACAGTTCAAGGTTATGGGTTTGAGCCTTGAATTTTGTGTCCGCTCTGTATCTCCTTTACCCATGGGAGGATTTTCTCTAAACTTCGGTCAGATGTTCACCTCAGTGGGACAATGTGCAGAACCCATAACAGCGTTGCGGACTTAAGGTCAAGGTCACAGTTAAAGGTCACGTTCGAGCCTTGAATGTCGGCTCCATATCTCCTTTACCCCTAGAAGGATTTTCTTTAAACATTGGTCAGATGTTTGCCTCAGTGAGATGATTTGCAGAACCCATAACTCAGCTATGCTGATTCAAGGTCAAGGTCACCATTGAAGGTCACCAGTTTGAGTCTTGAATTTAGAGGCCACTCCATTGCCATTCAGACTGCCTTGTTAAATTTGGGTCAAATGTTCGCCTTAATGAGATGATGTGTAGAACCTATAACTCAACAATGCAGACTCAAGGTCAAGGTCACAATTGAAGGTTATCCGTCTCTTTCTTGTTCGCTCCATATCTCCTGAACCCTTTGAAAGATTTTCATGAAACGTTGGACAAATGTTTGCCTTAGTGAGGCGATGTGCAGAACCCATAACTCATGCATGCCGACTCAAGGTCAAGGTCACAGTTAAAGGTCACGAGTTTGAGCCTTGAATTTCATGTTCACTCCATATCTCCTGAACCCTTTGAAAGATATTTATTAAATTTGGGTCAAATGTTCGCCTTAGTGAGATGATGTGCAGAACCCATAATAACAGTGCAGACTCAAGGTCAAGGTCACAATTGAAGGCCACCAGTTTGAGCCTTGAATTTTGAGGCCGTTCCATTAATTGTCATTCTGGGGCGGGGAATATAGCTGTCCTTCAGACTGCCTTGTTGATGTAAATTCACATACTGAATGACAAACAGTGCAGATCCAGATTAGTTGACTTCTTCAGAAGCCAACTGATCTGGATCTACACTGTTTGCAAAGGCAGGGTATATCAGGGTTCAGCAGGACCAGGGTCAGTTGAATTGTTTAATCATCAAGGACTGGAGCCAGTCTCACTGGGACTGGTGACACATTCTTCTTCTTCAAAACCAAGAACTGCTTAAATGATGATCCTTTCATTAGTTGCAATGACAGGATTGAAAAACAGTTGCATAACACAGACCTGCGTATCTGCAGTGGCTATTTCACTCAGGTGAGCGAGCAGTGGCTGTGGGCCTCTTGTTTTTTTTTTCTTTTTGTACACATCTAAATTGACAGGCCAAGCCTGATAGGAAATGCTTCGGAGTTTTAAATGAAAGAAACATTACCCGAATTACCGTAAGTATTCTGACAGACAGGCCTGAGCAAACAGTATAGACCCAGATGGGATGCCACAAAACATAGCATCCCATCAGGGTCTACCCTGTTTGCAGTGTTTGCCACTCGTCTAGCAATTTTTAGCCACAACAAGGGGTAGAAAGTGTTCAAATTTTAGAACAAGTCTGGTAAGGAGTTGAGGTGGTCGAATACTTAGGGTAACATTGCTAATAATCTTTTAACCAGTTATGGTAAGACAATATTAACAATTTACCAAAAGATTTTTTTCACAACTGCTTTAGCAAGCAGCAGCGACATAGTGATCATTTTCCTGCATTTTCATAAGCATTAGTATTGGCGTCAACAATGTTAAGTCTGTGCATTTAGCTATGTTTCTCAAACACCAAGAGTTCTAGGCTGATGAATCTTCATGCATACATGTACCATGATGCACCCTGCCCACTGCCATTGACTGTTACTGACCTACTTTTCATGCTTGGCTGAACAACGTTTAGTCTGTGCATTTAGCTCAGTTTCTTGAACACCACCAGCAGTCGTGACAGCAATTTGGCAAATTTCTTGTTTTGTAGGGGATTGTTCATAGCAAAGGGAAGATAACAAATCTGTCAGAGGAAGATTTTTCTATGGCTGGGGAGGGTAGAAGGAAAACAAATTTGGCAAAAGGCCAGACCCTTTTTATCTGCCTTTGCTAAATTTGTAATCTTGCTTACCTGAAGTAAGTCAAGGGAGGACCTGGCTTACCAATGTTTCCCATTATGCTTTAGCTGGGGTATTTGGAAACTTTTAAAAGACATGGGAACAGTGAAGCTCCAGGGCAGTTTTAGCTACTACATTGTACATATCTGCATAGCTCCTGATAAGATGCTTTTTTCAGTCCAAGTATATTGATATTTTTCTTATTTCACCATGAAAACATATGTTGTGGGTACCATACATGCCATATCTCACACTGTGAGATGAAATCTCACAGAATTTGGTCCATCTGGAAGGCAATTCCCATAAAAAATGCAAATTTCACAGAATTTTCAGACTATTTTACAACAGATTTTATGAAGAAATAGACATAAATCACACACGTTTGTAGTTTTACAAGCTGCTTCTTACATGAAAGAAAAAGACATTAGACTATATTGGGAGAGCTCCAAAGTAATGTTTAAGAAAATCTTACAGAATTTTGTCAAATCTCCCTTAAAGTTTTGCCTTATCACACAGATTTTAGTCCACAGCCTATGGCATGTATGGGGTACTCATTAGAAGCACATGAGTACCCACAACATTGTTTTCCTGCAGAAGTAAGAAAAATGTCTATCTGATACCCACTCTTATCTGGACCTATGTATCTGGTTATGTAGGAAGGGAGCTCTAGATAACATGTCCCAGTAGGCACACAACGTTGAGACAACCTCGATTCAAAGTTGATTGAATATCAAGACTTTGAATCAAGGTTGAATCGACATTGTTTCAGTGTTGTGTGCCCACTAGGATACTTTTTCAAATAACGTCTCATATTTTTCTTGTCTTTACGGGAAAACAAATGTTGTGGATACTGATTAGAAGTGTCGTGGTATGGTACTTCTGAACACCTTGATGAGTAGCCTCAGCAGTTGTCTTCATATAAGAGGAATATGAAAAATATTTATTTTATAAAAAGCAAAAAGCATGACCAGACTGCTTAGACCTGCAGGGCCCAATTGTTCAAAGCTAACGACGTTGTTAGTTAACGATTCGTTAAAATTTACATTGAGTGTTAGCAAATATGTTGAAATTTTTTGTGGAAAAAATGTGAGTAGCTTTTGCAGTGCAAAAGCTACTCACATTTTTTCAGCAAAAAATATCAGAATATTGTATATTGAATCCACTAAAACAGTTAACGAAATGACCATTAACAAGCTTGTTAAGCTAATGACGCTTTGAACAACTGGGCCTAGATTTCTTGGACATCACAGTTCTCTTAAAGATGTTGTATGAGTGCTTTGATTTATTATTTCTTTTATTCCACTGTTTAGCTCTGCAGCTTCTAGTTATCTCGTTCCAAGGACAGACCCTAGGTACTGAAAGTTATAAAAATGTTAGCAAGGCTGTAGTTTTATTTTGTGCCAGGCTAAAATGAATTCCTATCCTGCCGATCACTACTCACTGCACATATATGTTTTAGCTTGCCTGCATGAAAATACAGGTAGCGCTTTTGCAGTCACCAAGATCTTGCTGTTGGCATCAGCATTGATGTTGGTCAGCATTTGTTAGAGCTTTTAAAAGACTATGGCCCAGTTGTTCAAAGCTAATGACATCGTTAGTTAAGGATTTGTTAAAATTTACATCGAGTGATATGCAAGTATGCTGAATTTTTTTGCTGAATAATGTATATTGAATCCCCTAAAACAGTTAACGAAATGACCCTTAACGAGCTCGTTAAGCTAACGACGCCTTGAACAATTGGGCCTATATGTCCTGAACCTCAGGATGGAAGTAAATCATACTTGCTCTGATGTTAGATACTGGCATGATGTTTAATGCTGCACCATCCCAACCCACGAGTGACCTTGAGGTCAAGGTCACAGACTTTGAAGTATAGAGGTTAAGTGCAATTCAGGTGAGCTACCCTGTCCTACAACAACTCTTATCGGGGAATATGTCCACTTCAGTGCATGTTGGGATCTTTAGAAGAGAGGCACCATCTTAAAAGTTAATCTACAGATGAGGGAACATACTTTCAAACAAATCTAAAGGATTTTTATGCATTCACGATCAACTTTATGGTGAACTTTTACTCCAAAAGCAGTCAGATTTCAAAGGGGTAGTTGGCTGGTCTGTGGGTGCCATGAAGCTTTTGGTATTTGCTCATTCTACTAATTTGACTTAAGTTAGGGCAAGTCCATCTGTTGTGCTTGCAGGGGTTGTGAGTTGGGGTTTGTTTTTAATTCACTCCCTCTGGTCTGTCCAGCCTTCTTTTTTCTCCCCCTCTCACTGGGAGATGGCATGACATGACTGAAATATTGCTGACTGAGCCATTAAACCTAAACACTCAGCATACTGGGTAAAAATTTCAGCAGATAACATTTAGAAATCGTTTTACTTATTTTTCCCAGAAAAGAGGCTTTGACATTACATCTAAATTGTCTCCTAAGGAGACAATTTGCATGAAATGTCAAAGCCTATTTTTTGGGAAAAATAAGAAAAATATTGTCAGTTAATTGTCTGCTGAATTAGCCCAGAGATTGCAAAAGTGAACACAATTGCTAAAAAAAAAATATGACTGCTTAGTTAAGGGGATATGGGTTTCCTCCAAAACGATCTATGAGAAAAATCTCAGCAGGATAACTGTTAACCATACCAATTTGACTGCATTTTCCAGCTATTTTGTTCAGTATTCTTTTAGAAGGGAATGTCATTCAGAACAACTCATCTGTTTGAAATGTGATTATCTTTTTGCATATTGTTTTTTGCATATAAAATTCTGTCTGTATTATGATGATTTCTTGTTATAAAGAGAATTTCTATAGCAATTCTTTTATATAATTAAGAAACTGAAAATATAAATGGAGTTTTTGGGTTCAAACTTACAAAAGTCATGTATATATGATTCCAAGTTGAAAAGCTTACACCAGTTTTACCACAATTTGATTAATTAACAGCAATTCTAGGCCGGCCTTCCAACCTTTCCTTTTGTTCACCTTACATCAGCTAGATCAAATCGGTATTTTATCTTTGGCAAATTTAGCAGGAAGCTTGAAACTTTTGTCTTTGCAGAGATTAAAAAAATGAGCTATTTAACCCTTGTCCTGCTGAATAAATTAAGATGCCACACCTATTTCTAATTTTCAGCCAATCAGATTACTTGATCCAAGTTGTTCATACAAATTCAAATACTGAATGACAAACAGTGCAGATCCAGATCAGTTGTCTTTTTCAGAAGCCAACTGATCTGGATCTTCACTGTTTGCAAAGACAGGGTATATCCGGGTTCAGCAGGACAAGGGTTAACCTCAATTATTCAATGTTAACACGTCTTGAGTTGGATATGAATTTTACTTTTGCAGATTTTATCTATGTGTAAAGTTGGGGAATCACTCACAAATTTAACATAAAGCCCTTTGGCCTTTATACAGTTTGTGTGTGCTTCACTTGTGTTAACACATCGATAAAAACTGCAAAAAAATTAGTTAATTTCAATAATAAACTGCATATAGCCGGTTTAATCTTATTTTCCTTCTGGTTATTAGTATGTTCTGCTACTTTCTTGCTCTATGAATTTTAACTAGGCACCGTTCCAAGCCAACCCAGTAGTCCAGTAAAACTAATCCAGATTTATCTGACGCTGCCTGTATGTGACTCAGATGCCTGGTAGTGTTAAAAATCTGAAAACTGAAAACTTCTTGCTCTGATTTTAATTTGGAGCATAATTTGTTAATCAATGAAAATTAAAGATGCCAAAAGGTAAGAACAACCATTATCAGCACAAAGGCACATAATAAGACTACACCTTAATATTTGCATTTATGTTATGAGCCTCATCATAAGAAACAGGACCTTTATCATTTTTAAATTCAATCTCATTACTAGAAAATCTGCTTAAATCTTTGCATGCTTTTTTTGTTGTCTGTGGATTTTAAAAAAAAAAAAAAAAAAAATCCAAAAAAAATTCTTTCAGGAATTCCATCAGAATGTCAAACAGTTTGGATCCAGATCAGGCCCAACATTTTGTCGGGCCTGATCTGGGTCCAAACTGGTTGCAAAGGTTATCAGCAGAAAGCAAAAGTCGCCACTAGCGGGGAAAGAGTTAACACTCTGCATGCTGGGTAAGAATTTCGGCAGACAACATTTTGAAATATTCTTATTTTCCTGGAGGATAGCTTTTGACATTTAATGCAAATTGGAAACAGTTTGCATAAAACATCTAAAGCCTATATTTTGGTACAAATAAGAAAAACATTGTTTGTTGTCTGGTGAATTTGCTCAGTGAGTGATGAAGGTTAAAAATGGTATATGCAGGTGGCTGACAGGTCCTGTCCTGTCCTGTTTGGTGTTGGCATAATAATGTAGTTGTTTATTGTCTCATGATATTACATGTTTGTGATAGACCCAGATCAGGTAGTCCAGCTGAATTACGAATGTGCAAAAAAAAAAAAAAAATGATAAATTGATATTTTTCTGAATTTTCACAGAAAGAAGATGGTTTGTAGGAATTCTTGAATAAATATTCTGTGCAGTATGATTAACCCTTGTCATGCAGAATAAATTAAGATGCAATGCCCACTTCTCATTTTAAGCTGGTCAGTTTACTTGATCGGGTTGCTGATACAAATTCAAATACTGAATGGCTAACAGTGCAGATCCTGATCAGTTGGCTTCTTCAGTAGCCAACTGATCTGGATTCACACTGTTTGCAAAGGCAGGGTATATCCAGGTTCAGCAGGATAAGGGTTAAGCCTACCTGTGCAAATTCTTTGCTTTGAGAATAGTCTCCTTCTCATAAATGATGCAAAGCTTTTCTGGCAGAGTTGTCTAACTTAAAAGTATCCCTTCCCCTGAAGAAAAGCAATAATAATAATACATGTGATAAGTAATAATGATTGTAATTATAATAATCTCTCAAAATCTGGATTTGGTTCTCATACTTTGGACTATATTAAGCATAGACATCACGAAAACATACATTGTACCTATATAATTTTGACCCCCTTAAACCCCACTTTTATATAGTAAAACTGGCATATACAGGGGTACACATTATTTTTAGCTCACCTGAGCAAAAGCTCAGGGTGAGCTATTGTCATCACCCTATGTTCGTCGTCGTCTGTCGTCTGTCGTCAACAATTAGTTTGTTAACACTCTAGAGATCACAGTTTTGACCCAGTCTTGATGAAACTTGTTCAGAATGTTTGCCTCTATGAAATCTAGGTCAAGTTCAATACTGGGTTACTTGGGGTTAAAAACTAGGTCACCACGTCAAATCAAAGGAAAAACGTTAACACTCTAGAGGTCATAGATTTGACCCAATCTTGATGAAACTTGCTCAAAATGTTTGCCTCTATTAAATCTAGGTCAAGTTCAAAACTAGGTCACTTGGGGTCAAAAACTAGGTCACCGGGCCAGATCAGCAGAAAACCTTGTTAACACTCTAGCGGTCACATTTTTGAAGCAATCATCATGAATCTTGCTCAATATGTTTGTCTTGATGATTTCTAGGTCAAATTTGAAACTGGGTCACTTGGGATCAAAAACTAGGTCACCGGGCCAAATCAGCAGAAAATCTTGTTAACACTCTAGTGGTCACATTTTTGCAGCAATCATCATGAAACTTGCTCAAAATGTTTGTCTTGATGATTTCTAGGTCAAGTTCGAAACTGGGTCACTTGGAGTCAAAAACTAGGTCACCAGGCCAAATCAGCAGAAAACCTTGTTAACACTCTAGCGGTCACATTTTTCAAGCAATCTTCATGAATCTTGCTCAAAATGTTTGTCTTGATGATTTCTAGGTCAAGTTCAAAACTGGGTTACTTGGGATCAAAAACTAGGTCACCGGGCCAAATCAGCAGAAAACCTTGTTAACACTCTGGCGGTCACATTTTTGAAGCAATCATCATGAAACTTGCTCAAAGTGTTTGTCTTGATGATTTCTAGGTTAAATTCAAAACTGGGTCACTTGGAGTCAAAAACTAGGTCACCAGGCCAAATCAGCAGAAAACCTTGTTAACACTCTAGCGGTCACATTTTTCAAGCAATCATCATGAATCTTGCTCAAAATGTTTGTCTTGATGATTTCTATGTCAAGTTCCAAACTGGTTCACTTGGAGTCAAAAACTAGGTCACCAGGCCAAATCAGCAGAAAACCTTGTTAACACTAACGGTCACATTTTTCAAGCAATCATCATGAATAATGCTCAAAATGTTTGTCTTGATGATTTCTAGGTCAAGTTTGAAACTGGGTCACGTGATGTCAAAAACTGGGTTGCCAGGCCAAACCAGCAGAAACCATTGTTAACACTCTAGCGGTCACATTTTTGAAGCAGTCATCATGAATCTTGCTCAAAATGTTTGTCTTGATGATTTCAAAGATATGTTTGAAACTGGGTCACGTTGGGTCAAAAACTAGGTCACCGGGCCAAATCAGCAGAAAACCTTGTTAACACTCTGGCGGTCACATTTTTGAAGCAATCATCATGAATCTGGCTCAAAATGTTTGTCTTGATGATTTCTAGGTTAAGTTCGAAACTGGAACACCTGGGGTCAAAAACTAGGTCACCAGGCCAAATCAGCATAAAATGTTATCACTCTAGCAGTAACATTTTTTAAGCACTCATCATGAATCTTCAGTGATTTATTTACAGTTTTATACCTATGCGTCCCAGGACTTGCTATATAAAGTGAGTCCTACTAGAAAATCATTGCGTACATTACAGACTTATCCACTATAACTTCGTGAGTCCTGGGACTCGCTGAGATTTAAAATGTGAGTCCCAAAGCAAAAATGTGAGTACGGGACTCGGGATGCGCAAGTAAAAAAATCACTGATCTTGCTCAAAATGTTTGTCTTGATGAGTTCTAGGTCAAGTTCCAAACTGGGTCACTTGGAGTCAAAAACTAGGTCACCGGGCCAAATCAGCAGAAAACTTTGTTAACACTCTAGCGGTCACATTTTTTAAGCACTCATCATGAATCTTGCTCAAAATGTTTGTCTTGATGATTTCTAGGTCAGGTTCGACACTGGGTCACCTTGGGTCAAAAACTAGGTCACCTGGCCAGATCAGCAGAAAACCTTGTTAACACTCTAGTGGTCACATTTTTCAATCAATCATCATGAATCTTGCTCAACATGTTTGTCTTGATTTCTAGGTCAAGTTTGAAACTGGGTCACTTGGGGTAAAAAACTAGGTCACCTGGCCAGATCAGCAGAAAACCTTGTTAACTAGTGGTCACATTTTTCAATCAGTCATCATGAATCTTGCTCAAAATGTTTGTCTTGATGATTTCTAGGTCAAGTTTGAAACAGGGTCACATGGGGTCAAAAACTAGGTGACCTGGCCAATCAGCAGAAAACTGTTAACACTCCAGAGGTCACATCTTTGAAATAATCATCATAAATATTGCTCAAAATGTTTGTCTTGATGATTTCTAGGTCTAGTTTAAAACTGGGTCACTTGATATAAAAAACTAGTTCACCCGGCCAAATCAAAGGAAAACCTTGTTGATGCTCTAGAGGTCACATTTTTGAAGTGATCATCATGAATCTTGCTCAAAATGTTTGTCTTGATGATTTCAAGGTGATGTATAGTTTTCTGTCCGGTGACTCTCTTAAGTTTTTCCATTTAGGTCAGTTTCTCAGTAATTATTGGTCCTACAGAGTGATATTTGGTACTTGTGAAGTGTTTGTGTTTAGGTCAGTTTCTCAGTAACTATTGCTCCTACAGCCAGTGATACTTAGTACATGGATACATCTTAGCATGGCCTCTTGAGTGCAGTCATCCATATTTGACCTTGACCTTTATTTCACAGTCCATTAGACATGCTACATTGTCTTACTTGTTAATATAATCATTTTGAACTTTGATCAGAATGTTTGCCTAGATCAGTTCTAGATCAGGCTCTCAAAGTGCTATGTTGCTCAGGTGAGCGTTACAGGGCCATCATGGCCCTCTTTTTCTTATTTCTGCTCAAAAACATAGATTGGGTCGGCCTCGGTGGCGCAGTTGGATGCGCGTCTGACTGGAGACCAGGAGGTCGCGGGTTCGACCCCCGCCGAGGTCGGCAACATTCTTTTGTGGAGATTGATCATGAAATATTTTCTACGGTCATTCTCTCCCTTCCGCTGATTCAAGAAGGGCAGTTGTCAGTTTCTGGCGAAAGAATGTGCACAATACTGGTTAACCGCTTAGAGGACTAAGCCTGCCCAGTAAATGTGTGGTTAGGTAAACTGACCACGCTCGACATGACCCCATTGGGTTGACTGGGCCGTAAAACCTTAACACAAAAAAAAAACAAAAAAAAAAACAACATAGATTGTTGGTACTTGTTAGTACCACCTCGCTGAGATGGTTCTAACGAGTACATACAATCTATGTTTTGAGCAGAAATATGAAATATAGAGTTTTTTATCTGAAATTTTTCAGCTTTATAAGGTGAAATTTTCTATATATTTCAGTAGGCGTGTTTTCGTAGTTTAAATTTGCAGCAATTCTTTTAAGGCTGATCTGGGTATTTTCTAGTAAACTTACAATAAAAGGTCTTATGATGGGGCACATATGTGTACAAATTATAGTCAGAATGCTGCCTGTGTATATTTTGTGAAGTGTTGTTGGATGTATATCATTGTAAGGTTTCAGTTTAGCAGGGCATTCAGGCAAATATTTTTCTCAAAAAAAAAAAAAAAAAAAAAAAAATGTATATAGGATCCTGTTTAAACCATCTGACAAGGAGACATGGAGATGAAAAAAGAATAACAACAATCAAATGCATCAGGGCTCAGAATCAGAGCATAACAAAGTGGTTATGATTACATCAGTGCTGCATTGAGAAGCATTTAAACACATATTATGTTAAACCTTTAAAGTGTAAATCACAACTGCAGCAGTTGACATTTTTATTTATTTTCTTATTTTTTCAGAGAAATAAGACAACATTTCATGTGAATCATCTGCCAAGTATTATTTTTCTCTGAAAAATAATAAACATAAATTAGTATGTCATCTGCAGTTTTGCTTAAGTGCTTTAAAGGTTAAATACACTGAATTTTTTTTTTTTTTTTTTTTTTTGCTACATATGAAAAAGGCCAAAAAAAAAAAAAATTTTAGATTCTCAGACACCGCTGCATCTGTCCAAAAGGTCCCGCATATATGATTTTTTTTCAGTGGTAAGTTTTTTTCCGACCCACGAAAATACATGACACTGCATTTTACTCACTTATCTGAGAATCATTTCTAACCAAATTGCAATCTAGACCACAAAAATATGGCATTCTTTCATACTTGCAAAGAAAATTGGTAAATTACGATCTGTTTGTTATTTGAGGTTTTAAACTTGCAGATACTGAGATAGCTAGGTTTTAGCTACTTTCGGTTGACATTTTTTTTAGCCAAACAAACCCAAATGTCCAGGAATGTACCCAACCAGAAAATAAAAATAAAAATAAAAAGCCGCACGCACGCATCTATTTTTTTGAAAAAAGTGTCTGAGAATCTAATGACTTTTTTTTTTGGCCTAACATTTTCAGAATAAATCTAAAAAAAAAGAAAAAAATATTTAGCAGTGTTATGGTCTGGTATTACCACAAATTAGCTTAATGACTTAGTTATCCTTGCAGCCCTTTAACAAAATTGATGGAATTGTATTTTTAACTTGCCTGTGCAAACACACAGGAAGAGATGCCATGAAAGTAATTATACTAAAGAATGCAAAAATGCTGTCTTATTTTTTGTTGTTATATTGTTACTGAAAAAAGGGATGGAGATGAATTTAACTGAAAAAAAAAAGGTGTTTGAAAATAAAATATGTAATGCAAATATATATTGACACTTGCAGCAGTCTCCAGTCACTTAAAAAAAAAAAAAAAAATATCCTGTATCATGGATGGGTAACTTACGTAACAATCTGTGATGTATACCGCAGATAAACAAAATGAAATTTTGTTTGCTATATTTAGGTGTATATGATGTAAATGTATCATGCAGTCAAGTTTTCAAGGTCAAGAATGGTGTGCATGTACACAGATACTATCATCAGTAAAACACATACCTTAACCCTTGCCATGCTGAATAAATTAAGATACTTAATGGCAAACTGAAGATCCAGATAGAAGCCAACTGATCTGGATCTACACTGCAAAGGCATGGCATATCTGGGTTCAGCAGGACCAGGACTAACAACTGAATTTGTTGGATTTTTAGAAAAATATCTAGAATGTGCATTTCATTTCTGTCCTGAGTGTGATTGTCACAGCTGCTTATCTCCATACGCGCAACACCGTGTTTTGAAAAGAAAATCGTAAAGAGATCTTCAGGAAGTGGTTGCAGAGAGTCAGTTTAGGTAGCGTAAAGGTGGGTGTCAGTTGAAATGAGGCCCACCCAGGGGGTGGGAAGGGGATACCTGTTTCCTTGTTCCCCTGAAATATTTTTTAATTTTCCCTTGTTCTCTAAGATCAAAATCTAAATTTTATATGTTCCCTGCTCCCCAAAATTACCTTTGTTCTCCTGTTCCCTTCATTTTTAGACTTGTGTTCTCCTGTGCCCCAGAACCCCTGGGATGGTCTCGGAAATAAGGCAGATATTTTGGCACAGTCGCCAATATCCAAAATGGGGTGATGTTATATAACCTCTTATTTAGTCTCCCATGTCGAGGGTTGAGCGCAAGACTATGGTAACTCAAACGTATTTTTGAAACCCTTGTTTAGGGGCAACTTGGACCCCTTTGTAAACAATGCAAATTTAGGTGCCATTGCTCATACGAGCAATGGCACCTAAATTTTCATTGTTTACAGAAAGAAATGTTGTAATCTTCATAACGCCTTCATGGTGAGGAGATTAGGTTTGGGGAAAAACAACCATCTGGATTAAGCCAGTCTTGCGCTCAACCCTCGAATTATAATCTGGAGAGTGTGCAGTAATTGAGAAGACCATGGTTTTTCAACAAGAAAGAAAGAAAAAGGGTAATAATGAGGATTGAAATCATGCCTAAAACGCGATCGGTAGAATGAAATACGATATTGAGAAACATGGTCTTCTCAGTCCGTGACCACATATCCCCTTACTCGCCATCGCTCTCCTTATGTACCAGCCGTCAATGAAATGCCTAGTTTTTGTGCAGAGGCTAAAGGATATGATATTTTTTCTTTTGAGATACACAGTAACATGTTATTCACTGAAACGGTGATGTATTTCGCCAGGGATTTGTAAATCTCTCCAAGAACAGGAGTTTTACATGCCTGTCTGTCTTTCTAGGGAGAAAAAGAATTTTGTTCCGTATTTGCTTAAAAGACTACAATTCCAGTCTGATTATATGCGAGACTAAATAAGAGGTTGAATTACATTGCCTGATTTTAGATATCATGTACCAAAATGTCAGTCTTATTTCAGCTGACACCCACCTTCAATGCTACCTAAACTATTCTCCACAATTACCTCCAGAAGATCTTACATTTTCTTTTCACAACACGGTATTGTGCATGCGGAAATAAGCACACACGATGCCTAACATGTTGAGTAAAAATTTCAGCAGACAGCATTTTGAAATTTTTTTTATCATTTTTCACAGAACATTGGCTTTGACATTTCATGCAACATGTCTCCTTTGGAGACAATTTGCATGAAACATCAAAGCCAGTGTTCTGGGACATGTAAGAAAAAATAAATTTATTTTCTGTTTAATTTGCCCAGAGAGTGCTAAAGGTTAATGAGACATTTCATGATCTTTGTCTAGTGAATGTCTGAATATATTCACTTGACTGGACTGGTATTAGATACTGTTCCAGTCTTGTTCCATATAAACCCCCACCCTTCATTGGCCTAGAGGTCAAGGTCGTTGCCTAAAACATTTTTCACTCTCAAATTGTTAATTTTACGAGATCTGTATTTCCTGAATGCCTTGATGGATATAGTTGATGATTGCATTATTGTTAAATACTTTTCTAAAGTTTTGTTCATTGCAAACCCCAACCTCCTCACTGACCTTGAGCTTAAGGCTTGTTACAAATGTGCAAATTCTTATACTTAGCATAAAGAAGTTTTAGTTTAAACATGGCTGGTAAACATTCAAATTGACCTCCGAGGGAGGTCAGTTAAAAACAATTTGTATTTTATCCTGAGGTTCATTTGAACCTTTTCTGTTATAAGATTTCATGGATCGGAGGAAGGTGACAAGTACGATTTTTCTTGACCCAAAACATACTTTAAAAGTCTGAGAATGTCATGCTATCAGTTTTTTGCCATCATATAATCAGACCAAATGGTATGGAAAGGTTTTAAGCCATGTCATTGCTATCACTTTGGTCCTGCAAGCTCAGTGGGGAAATTGAAAGGAGGAGTTTGGTAAACACAGGTAGCTTTGCTCTGTTTGTGTATTTACAAGTTAGCTTCCAGTGAAATATTATCAATGCATTCAGCTACTTCTATACAATATCTGCTTTCAAGACATAGTTGTACAAAAATACATGCTAAAAAATTCTTTTCAAAGCTCAGAAGACTTTTATATTGACGGTCAATTTGAAAAGGAGATGGTCTATTTGACTAATGGAGATGAAATGGAAAATGATATTTTGAGTGAAAATCATGAAAATATGGTCGGAATATACAATGGCAAAAAACTGATAGCATGACATTCTCTGAATTTTAGAATATGTTTTGGATCAAGAAAAATCTTATTTGTCACCTTGTTGTGACCCACGAAATCTTATAACAGGAAAGGTTCAAATGGACCTCTGGATATAACTTGAAAAATTGTTTTTTAATTGATCTTAATCTGAGGTCAGTTTGGATGTTAAAGTACCAAAATACTAGATTTAGATTATACTGGGTTACTGGTCCAAAAGTTTGTTATGTGCAAACACTTTTGCCCTCATTAACCTTAAGGTTAAGGTCATTGATTTTGAAAATTTTCACACTTAACACATTAAATCTAATGTTAAAGTTTGTAAAGCGCTGTATCTTCTGAATTTAGTTATTGTATAGACTGGTATCAGATATCCACCACAACCTCTTTATAACACTATTGTTGGGGTCCATAACATAAACCGTGTTAGTTAAACAACCGTGTTATATCCAAACAAAAATGTATAGATTATATTGAAAAATGACCATGTATGGTCATTTTTCAATATAATCTATACATTTTTGGGATCCATCTTTGAACCATGTTATATCCAAAACCATGTTATAACGAACTGTGTTATAAAGAGGTTGTAGTGTACTTTCAGTATGTTGTTCACTCCTCTCTGCATGATAATAAAATGAAGTTCATAGAGTTAGAAAGATTGCATATGATTGGCTTGTGCAAAGTCAGACAAGCTGCCCTGTTTTAAGGCAGGACTTGTTATCTCCAGAATAACGTTTTAGCTGGAATTTTTAGGAATCCATACTTGTAAATGCTGACTGATCATAGCTCAAGGGGGTATCAGGTAAATATTTCTTTTATTTCTTCACAAAAACATATGTTGTAGGTACTCATTAGAAGCGCCTCATTGATGCTCTTCAAATAAGTACCCACAACATATTCTTTTATGGAGAAGTAAGAAAAATATCAATACTACTTGGTTGGAAAAAGCGTCTTATCAAGAGCTTTGATTAATGTTGCTTTTGTTTGTTTAGTTTTCTGCTTTAGAGATATATTTGGTCATTATGTCACAGAGCTAAAAATACCACCTTGCCACACCCTACCAGTGTTAGGGGACGATACACTTATATATATATATAATTTTTTTTTTGCCATTTTTACAAGGGAGACAACTTTTGTGACTTCCTGTTTGCTTTCCTGAATGTTAAATGCTTTCTGAAAAGGGGAGCAAATTCTTTCATTTTAGAATAGACTCTTTTTCAGAAGGGAAGTAAAACAATATTTGACAGAGTTGCCTTCCTTGAAAGTGTAATCCATTCACCTTGAATAAATGTTTTCTCCAGCATTCTTCAATAATTTAGTTTTATTGCAGTGGACTTGGTGTAAAAACGTAAGCTTTTATTGATATCTGTCCAGTAATATACAGTAATTATTATTTGTAGCATTTGCATAAATTAGTATTGTTATATGTATTACCTATATGGTTCATACTCAAAATATCAGATCAGATCAATCATTCTTGAATCTGGACAGTTTTTTGAAGTTTGACATTTTTAGTCAAATTTCACAGTCAAGACACAATTTATCTTTAGAAAACACTTGTAAGCCCCTTCCTGACTCCTTACTTAATTTGAAATTAATGCCATTCATCTAAGAAAAGTTTGTCCTCAAGTTCTGAAAGAAAGTTTTAATTTGTTTGAGAAGATTCTTAAGTAAGTACATGTACTTATAAAATGTTTGAAAAGACTTGTTAATATTATAAATGAAATTCCAACTGGGTCAGTGAATTTGTATAGTATGAATAGAGGTAAGGGGTTAGTGCCCCTGACCGTGTATTGTTCAGGTCCTTGGCTTGAATCCTGCTGGCGGTTGAATTCAGCTCTGTATGACAATTCATTGCACAAAGCATGTTTCCACTATTACCATTTCAGGCTTAAATATTAACAAAAGAGATGTTGAACTCCAAAACATTATCATAATCAAAAGTATAAATTAGAAATTAAGAACATGTATAAGGCTTTACAGTAATTTTGAAAAAACTAATTTTGTTTTGATTGCAATAATTTATAGTAAATTAAAATTTCTTGATAAAGATTATCTTTAGGACTGCCTGAAAGTGGTCTTATTAGTGGGGTGGTCTTGATATTGAAAATAGAAAATAAGAAAGAAACTATTTTGGACTGGTAAAAGCTGCATGTAACATTGGAGTGATCTTAATTTCAAGTGGCCTTAATTAAGAGTGGTCTTAATAGCAGAATTTTACTGTACTTATAGTCGACTCTCGTTATCTCGACCTCGCTTATCTCGAATAACTGCTTATCTTGAAGTGAAAATCTGGTCCCTGCCTAAACATGAACATCTAACAACATGCAGGTTAAAAAAATATTGTGGAAAAGAGGAGCAATTCCTCCTCTTTTCCACAATATTTTCAATATATCTTTCAAGAGTCCAACTACATATATGTTTGTTAAATGTGGTTGTTCGAATAATTTTTTCCTCAATTCTGCAAATCTTATATGTCGAGGTACGGATGGCTCAAAGTATTTAATAGAGTCCCTTGGAATTCGAGATAACGAGAGTTGACTGTATTATTATGAAGTCAAAGGCATCATTCTATGGATGTAATTTTGTGGGTTTTTTTTGTTTGTTTGTTTTTTTTTTGTGTGCATCCAATCATCTATCCAGAGCCATATATTTTTAATGGGTTGATAATAATTTAAATGTTTAGTATGTATCTGAGAATGCATGCCACCAGATGCTGCCCAGTTGACCTTTTTGCACCAGAGTTGTTGCTGTAGTTTCAGTGGACTTGTTATGAACCATTACCACTATCTGGGCAAATTCAGCAGATGCCATTGATATTTTTTCCTATTTTTTCCCAGAAAACAGGCTTTGACATTACATGCAAATTGTCTCCTTAGGAGACAATTTGCATAAAATGTCAAAGCTTATTTTCTATTTCTTATTGTCTAGTATGCAGGGAGTGAAGTCTATTTACTAAGGAGACAATTTGCATGAAATGACAAACCCTACTTTCATGGAGAAAAAAAGTCATCAGTAACTTGTGGTCTGCTAAATCTGCCTACATATCTCAAGGATCAAATTGCTTTGCTAATTGTATCTATTGCTTCAGTATCTTTTGTAGCTATTATATCTAGTGTAATAGTGTTAGCTTGAGCTTGTAATATTGAGTTATGCTTTGCTTTGGTTTAAAAGTTGGGCTTGAACTCCATAGAGAAATGTTTTGTTTTTATTTTTTTTTTTTACCAGTAATTCCAAGAAATTGATCAGTTTTCTAAGACCAACAATTACATAGGTACAGACAGTCATTCTCTCCCTTCCGCTGATTCAAGAAGAGCAGTTGTCAGTTTCTGGCTAAAGAATGTGCACAATACTGGTTAACCGCTTAGAGGACTAAGCCTGCCCAGTAAATGTGTGGTTAGGTGAACTGACCGCGCTCGACATGACCCCATTGGGTTGACTTGGCCGTAAAACCTCAACACAAACAAACAAATATATAGATACGGAAAATAGAGTTGTTGTTATTTCCTAGATACATTTAGCTCTCATTATTTGAATTTCTAAAGAATCAGAATGTTTTGTTCAAGAAATTAAGATAGTTGAAATCTGAGGAACATATAGCAAACTAAACCAGTATTAACTTTTATTTAGTTTGACTTAACCCTAGTCCTGCTGAACCCGGATATACCCTGCCTTTGCAAACAGTGTAGATCCAGATCAGTTGGCTTCTGAAGAAGCCAATTGATCTGGATCTGCACTGTTCCTCAATTAGAATGTGAATTTGTATTAAAACCTGTATCCAAGTAAACTGATTGGCTAAAAATTAGAAGTGGGTGTGGCGTCTTAATTTATTCAGCATGATGGGGGTGGTCGGGTGGTGCGAAGGTGCTGTGTATCTTACATCACCGGGGCGTCCAACTGATATTGGCTTACAGTTGGGCAAGGCCTGCTATCCTTGTAGTGGGTAAGGGTAGAGGGGGAATGTTTTTATTTCTTCTGTTTCTTCACTTTCATTCCTGTTCCTCTTTCTTCCCTGTCCCTCTCTTTCATCTCCTCTACTCTCTCTTCTATCTCTTTTCTCCCTTTCTCTGGGAGACGACACAAAATGACCCTCAAGGGTTGACGTGTCGTTAAACCCCAACACAATCAATCAATTATTCAGCATGACAAGGGTTAAGCAGTAGTTGAAATTACATGGTTTGAGATGAGTGAAATGTATTTTGACACCGTAACTAAGTGAGTCCTTACCCTCTGAAGTTTGAACAAGTCCATTTTAATTTCATTTTGATTATCTAGTAATATGTCTAAAACTGCTGGCTAAATGATAAACAGTGCAGGTCCTGATCAAACTGCTGCTGTAGGAGTACTTTGATCTTGGTCTACATGGTTTGGCCAGACATGTCTTACCAGAATATTGGCAGTAAATGTGGTAAAAGTCTGTGACCAGGCCAATCTGTTTAAGGCTTAGCATTCTAGAAAAAATTTAAGCAGGCAACATTTTGAACAGTTTTCTTGTTTTCCAAGATAAAGAGGTTTTGACTTTTCATGGAAATTGTGTCATAAAACAATTTTTATAAAATGTCAAGCATTATTTTCTGGGAAAATAAAGAAAAATATCAATTTGTCTTCTCTGAATTTACCCAGTTAACCCATTGTAGTCGGGATACCCGTAAAAGGGTAATTGGTAAACAGTGCAGACCCAGATCAGATGCCACAGATCTGGGCGTCTGATCAGGGTCTCCACTGTTTGCAAATAGTTTAGCCATTTTTCTCTAGGAATATGTAGATCTCACAGCTGGACGTACCTAAAATTGAAATTGGACTCTTCCAATATATTGTGTGGGAGAGTCTATTCAGTTTCCAATGGGTTAAACAGTGTAACTGTAGTTCATGCAGCCTGTACATCCACCCTGTCTTGTCAGTCTGTGAATCTGGGTTTTGACTGCAGATATGATCAGACAGTGTTGTTGACTCATAAGTCCGGACAATGGGAGTGTTTAGGATATAATACTATATTTACTTTAAATATTCAGACATAATTACTCCTTACCATACTTGTTGCATTGACTAAGTCTAAAAAACTACTGGATGAGGGATGAACAGTAAAGACCCTTATTAGATGCCACATTCTTCAGTGTCTACACATTTTGCTGAGGCCTATATGCACACAGGATAAAGTAAATATTTTATGGGTAGTCTCTGGTATTGTTTTGTTTCAATAGTGTCTACAGTATACAAAGACAATTTGATCTGGAGCTCTGGATGTGTAGACTATGAAGATAACTTTACCTGTGTCCAGCTCGAAGTTCCTGGTTTAAAAATAGATTCAGATTATCAGTAAAACTATAAAAATATGTAGTTTAAGAGGACTGGATATTCTTGGAAGGTTTTTCAACATTTTGTTTTTCACAAAGGAGACAACTTTTGCTTCCCTGCAAGCCAAACCGCTTCTGAAAAGATGATTTGCTCAAAAAAGAAAGAATTTGCTCCTTAGGGAGCAAACTCTTTGCTTTTAGAGTAGACCCCTTTTCAGAAGGGAGGCAAAATAATTTTTACAGAGTTGCCTCCAGTTTCCTTAAGTCATGAGAAATAAATTTTGCTCTGGAACTAATTGTCACAACCATGGAAATGGAAAAAAAAATCTATGGATGAGTTGTTTTCACCCAGATGAAGCTGATTAACCCTTTACATGTTGTAGGCAAATTCAACTGATACAGATTGATGATAATTTTCTTATTAGTTTTCCAAGAAAATAGGATTTGACATTTCATGCACAATTTGCTTGAAATGTCAAATCTTATTTTCTGGGAAAAAGTAAGAAAAATATTTCAAAATTTGTTCTGCTGAAATTTTTTACCCAGCATGCTGAGCATTGAAAGTTAAATGAACCATGGTTTCAGGATTATGACTGTGCAGTTAGCTTTTATAAAGAGCTACATAAAAAATAATTTGCTAAAACAGAAAATAAGCCTTTATATATATATATATATATATATATATATATATATATATATATAAATTATATAAAAAAAAAAAAACAATTTTGCTAGGAGTGAAAATGTCAGAAATATCCAAGAATGGAGATAATAAGAATGGAAATAGCATTGGTGCTAATTCTGATAATAAGAATGGAAATAGCAATAGTGCTAATTCTGATAATAAGAATGGAAATAGCAATAACGCTAATTCTGATGAGAGTGATGGTAACCATGAAGTCAGAATGGAATGTTATAAAGTTGTAGACAATGATCAAGAGGAAATACATAAAATGTAAGTGAACTGTCACAATTAAGTACTGGCACAATAACAATGATTTTTTTTGAGAAACTGTATGTATTTATTTCTTCACAAAAAACATTATGTTATGGACAGTCTTTAGAATTGTCTTAGTGAGGCAGTGTTAATAAGTACTGGATCAGAGCATATTTTCTTTGTGAGTATACAGGCAGGGTTCAAATTTAACTTTTTTGACAGCTTGCTAAAATTAGCAAGTGGCATTATTTTTTACTTGCTAAACCTTTCAGCCAACTTGCTTTTTCACATTTATAAACACTGTTAAATGTGGCTTTAAACCTTAGCACTCTGGGTAAAAATTTCAGCAGACATTTTAGAATATTTTTCTTATTTTTCCCAGAAAACAGGTTTTGACATTACATGCAAATTGTCTCCATAGGAGACAATTTGCATGTAATGTCAAAACCTGTTTTCTGGGAAAAATAAGAAAAATATCATCATTGCTTTTGGAAAAGAAATTGCAAAACTTCAGCAACAATTAAAGAGAATCTTTCCAACTTGCTAGAATTTGCAAGTGATGGAAATTGTAGCTTGCTTTTTGAGGAAATTAACCAGCATTTAGCAAGTGCTAAAATTGATCCCTGACAGGGGACTTGTTAAGTAGGAGTACTTGATGAGAATTCTTGGGTAATTTTCTTCATAAGATATTCATTAGAAGGGAGTCTCACTTAAGTATGGCTAATGAATACCCAAACATCATTTTTTTATGGAGAAACGAGAAAAAATATACTGAAATTATCACCAAATACTTTTCATAAAGTCCACATACTGTTCATTAAAATTGTATCATTGAAGCAATTCAAATGAGAACCCATAACATTTTTATGTAGACCTCTGTATACCCATTATCTGTAAATATAGGGTCAGGGACTGGATTGATGACCTGACATTAAATGTTTGTGCAGTTTGAACTGGGTCTGCAGATTTCATAAGCACGGAGGATGGGCTTTGTAGAATCTGTACAGCAAACAGCCTGAACCCTGATTGAGTCTATGCTGTATGCATATAAAATTTGTCTTGAGCTCTATTTGAGTTACATGCTGTGTGCTTATAAAAGTTACATATTTATTATGTTTGATAAGGTAATGTTTTGCTTGAGATAAACACCACCAATACAGATCACTCTTAACCCTTAAAGCGCCAATCACAACAATTGTCGTCTGCTTTGTCAAATGGTTTAAAAGTCATTTTTGCAAACAGTGTGGACCCAGATCAGGAGCAGTCTGATCTGGGTCCACACTGTTTGCCCATATGCAAAAATAGGTTTGAAAAGTTTGCAAGAATATTCAGCAGACGGCATAAACAGACAATATTTTCAGATGCAGGTTTTCTTGGCGCTTTAAGGGTTAACTTCAATGCAGCTATGTTTAAAATGATTGATAAATTAGTAAGCCTTTAAGTGCAAATAAAATTGTAGCAGATAACGGTGTAAATTCTGTTATGTAATTTTTCAGAGAATAAATATTTTCTTTATTTTCTTAGAACTTTTTTTCTTCAAATTTTCATGTGCTGCACTGTGATTGATAGGTTAAAACATCTTTGTTCCTTTCCCCGCTTAACATTTCAATCACTGGGCTTAGTTTGAATAAACAAAACACACCAAACAAAATAAGGCTGGACATTTCAGACAAATTTTCTCCTTTGGAATTACTGGAGAAATGTGGCACATTTCTTGCCAGCTCATTTTTGCCTAGAGATTACCACAGATTTGGTAAAATTAATTAGAGCAGCACACATCAAAGAATGGTTGAGTGATTACCTCATCACAGAGCTGTATGAAAACCAAGCTTTCCAACATGAAAACTGAAGACACAAGACCAGTCTGTGTGTCCAGGCTGGTTCCAGCCTGGCCAGGAATTTCACTATTGCATTTATTCTACTGTTCTACAGGGTACCATTATGTGTAGGAGAATAGTAGACTGTGTGTATGCTCAGGCTGGACTGGGTATCTGCTGTTTGCATTTGGTAGACTCTTATTTTCCCTTGATGTGTTTAATGTTCTGCATGATCAGCAGACAGCATTTTTTTTTTCTCCTATTTTTCCCAGGAAATAGGGGTTGACACTTTATGCAAACTAGTTTGCATGAAATATCAAACCTTTGAAAAAAGTAAGAAAAACATCACATATTTCTTGTCAGCTGAATTTACCCCTAGAATTAAAGTTATTTTGACCACTAACAGATGAATTTAAATTATTTAAGTTATTTTAACCCCTAGCCAGCTGAATTTAAATATTAGATAACATTTGAAATAGTATTTTTCCATGCGAAATAAAGCCTAACATAAAATGAGCCTGTTGAGTAATAGTCAATAGTACCGGTAATGGTTCAATGTAACATTATAGTAACTGATCCTTCAGCAGCAAATTTTTAAGCCATGTGAAGCCTGTGGCTGGGTGGATTACCCTGATTTTTATCTGCTACAGGGGCTGGGACCCAGCCAGGATTTTTAACCTAAAAAGTACATGTAGGAGTTTTCAACAAAAAATACCAGTAGGTTCTAACATATCCTGCAAAATACATACCAGTTTTGGCATACCCCTCTAAAATGCTAAGAAAAATGTCAAATAGACTTGTTCAAACTTTAGAATAAGTGACATATTTATCTTTATTTTGCTTTTCGTGCAATTATTTCTTAAAATACTGAGTGGAAAGGCAAACAATGTAGACCTGATCAAACTGCTCAGGAACAGTCTGATCTGGGTCTGCACTTTTGCATATACCGTTTGTTGCAAGCTTTGGTGGAAGAAATGTTAAGACATTTTCCATAGTCTGTTTATTTTCCCTGAAAATATGGAAAGGATCTCATAAGGGTTGCTTTTCTGGCAAAAGAAGGTGCTCATTACTGATTAACCGCTTAGAGGACTAAGCCTGCCTGGTAAGAGTATGGTCAGTTAAATTGACCACGCTCGACATGACCCCATCGGGTTAAATTGACTAGGCCCTGATACCTCATCACAAACAACACAAACAGAAACGATGCTTTTAATGAAATGACAAGCTCCATTAACCCTAGTTCTGCCTTTGCAAACAGTGTACATCCAGACCAGAAGCCAACTGATCTGGATCCACACTGTTAGCTATTAAAAATATGAATTTATATCAACAATCTGGATCAAGTAATCTGATTGGCTGAAAATTAGAAATGGGCGTGGCATTATAATTTATTCAGTATGACAAGGGTTAACAGGAAACAAAGTAATACAATGTAAATGAGCTGTGTCATATGGAAATGTGTCATCGAGAGGTATCTGAACAGTGAAGGACCAGACCAGTAGGCAAAAGCCACACTTTCTGATTTTAACTCTTGTCCTGCTGAATAAATTAAGATGCCACGCCCATTTCTAACTTCCAGCCAATCAGATGACTTGATCCAGATTGTTGGTATAAATTCACAAACTTAATGGCAAACAGTGCAGATCCAGATCAATTGGCTTCTTAAGAAGCCAACTGATCTGGATCCACACTGTTAGCTACTAAAAATATGAATTTATATCAACAATCTGGATCAAGTAATCTGATTGGCTGAAAATTAGAAATGGGCGTGGCATCTTAATTTATTCAGTATGACAATGGTTAAAAGGAAACAAAGTAATACAATGTAAATGAGCTGTGTCATATGGAAATGTGTCATCGAGAGGTATCTGAACAGTGAAGGACCAGACCAGTAGGCAAAAGCCACACTTTCTAACTCTTGTCCTGCTGAATAAATTCAGATGCCACGCCCATTTCTAACTTCCAGCCAATCAGATTACTTGATCCAGATTTTTGGTATACATTCACAAACTTAATGGCAAACAGTGTAGATCCAGATCAGTTGGCTTCTTAAGAAGCCAACTGATCTGGATCTACACTGTTTGCAAAGGTAGGACATATGGGGTTCAGCAGGACTAGGGTTAAAGCGCTTTTGTTTTGCATAAGTGTATTCTACAGTACCCAATGATTATGTAAGCATTAATGAATATCCTGATCAGACTGTGGGTATGCACAGTCTGATTGGATCTTCCCTGAAGAAAACTTAACTTGCTGTACCTAATTTCAGCTTAGATAATTTATTTAATTTACTATAAAATCATACAATAAATTAGAATCATGTAAATAAATTAAAATTTATATGTGAAAGTTTTTTCCAAAATAATTTTTTTGTCAATTTCAAGTTGCTGTTGCATAGATAAATAAGCTTTTAGGAATTAAAATTATGAATTTTTTACCATAATTTCAGACATTCTATGTCAGGGAGTGGATTTGATATCCGAAGTAAACGAGTGTCAATACCAAAAGAATTTGCCGTTGCCACACCAGAGGAGTATGTGAAGAAATTTGGGGGAAACAGGGTGATAAATAAGGTAAGTTAACCCTTTTACCCCTGAGTTTCTTAAGAGAGGTCATGTCCTTTGATGTAGATAGTGGTTTCAGTTTAAAATAAAAAAATGAATGACAAATAGTGTAGATCCTGATGAAAGGGCTCATTACCAGTTGTCTCATCTGGATCTACATTGTTTGCAGAGGTATACATTTTGGTCTGCTGGGCTGAACGGGCTAAAGGTACCTTAGCTACTTTTGATATGATAGCATAAAAGATAGAAACATCACTTATTGTTGGCAGTTTATTCAAAAATGAACTACCGTAATATACGTAAGTATTGGGACAGGAAAAAATAATTAAATTTCTGGCTGTCCCAATACTTAGAAACACAAAAATTAATTATTTTATTAGGTGTCCCAATACTTACGTCTCGTAGTTGAAAATGGCACCGATTAATGATGAAAATGTGTCATATTTGTGTTCATTGTTTTGTGTATTTTCAGACCACTGTCTCGTTAACCTAATCTATTGTTAATATTGAATAAACAGATTAGCACTTATTGTTTTGATTTAAAATCCCCTCTTTTATCTATCATGTGTTGAAAGCGTCCAAGTGAAAAAAAATAATCATATACTGCTTCCCCGCTTTGTTGGTTAACTGCGCATAACCGATACCGCAAATGCGAGGAACAATCTACCTGTTCTGATGACGTTATTATTGGGGTTCGACTCAACGATGTTTTGGGGTTCATCTCAACAGTGTTTTAGTGTTCCCCCAACGCTGTTTTGCATTAAATCGTTATCGGTAAACAATTCTGTCGAATTTCTTTTTATTATTATTACCGGTATTTATTCATAGTTTTTTTTTTTGTTGTGTTTTTTTTTTTTTTTTTTGGTAGAACTTTATTGATGCACTCGAGTTGCAAATTAAAACGTGACGTGTCACGTGACAACCACAAAATGGCGACGCATCCAGACTGATGCAAACGCATGTGCGTTATTGTTTTTGCAGATTTCTTGAATAAATTTCATATTAATTATTCTCAAAGAAAGGTTTTACTTATTTTCTACTTTCTAACCAGCCTACCGTAGGAACCCCCCTGTTGTATGCTTAGACGTAAAATATTGCGTGACATCGCTTGTAAACAAAACAAAACACAAACCGAGAAAACAGTTTTACCCTGTTAAATAGATCATTTTTTTCACCTAAATGCACTGTCCCAATTCATATGGTACAAAAAATTACTGAAAATTTTAGCGATTTTTGATATGTCCCAATTCTTAGGGTGACGAAAAATAATTATTTTTACGAATTGTAAGGGTGTCCCAATACTTTAGGTGTCCCAATACTTAGGTATATTACGGTATCCCAAACCTTTTTCTGTTAACTGTAATCTTTGTAAAATTAATTAGTTAAGGTATTCTGATGCTCAAAATAATTCCATGCATATGTATGCTCTCAATGACATTTTGAAGAACCTTCAAACTCACTGTGAAATTAATGCTGTATTTTATCATGAAAATATCTAAAAACGTGATTTTTTTTTTATGTAAAACTTTTTAATTGATAATGCAATTATCTTCATAAAACTTTTTAATTTATAATGCAATTATCTCTCATGGTCTAACTTGCCTACATAGCCTAGTTACTAGTCAGTAAACATAAACACTGTTTTCTCCAGTAATACATCGATAATTTATCACTAGCATTTGCATCATGGCCCTAGCATCATTTTTTAACCCTTGTCATGCTGAATAAATTGCCCCGTTTCTTTATGGAGGTACTCATTAGAAGCATTAAAGTACCCAGAATATGTGTTTTCATGGAGAAATAAGAATGTTTTTTTTTTTATAGGAAACCCCCTCTTTTCTGAAGCAATTTACCTAACTTGTCACCATAGGACAAAAAGTCAATAACTCCTTATTAAGCCAGCCTCGGTGGCTGAGTTGGATGCTGGTCCCACTGGTGATCAGGAGGTTGCGGGTTCGACCTCCGCTGGGTTGGCAACATTCTTTCCTGAAGATTGATCATAAAATATTTTCTACAGTCATTCTCTCCCTTGGGCTGATTCAAGCAGGGCAGTTGTCAGTTTCTGGCGAAAGAATGTGCACTATACTGGCTAACCGATTAGAGGACTAAGCCGGTCCAGTAAATGTGTGGTTAAGTAAATTCACTGTGCTTGACATGACCCCATTGGGTTGACTGGGCCGTAAAACCTCAACACAAACAAAAACTCCTTATATATTTTAATGGAGTTAGGAGTTACTTACTTTTGCACTAAGGTGACCGTATATGGTACATTTAGACTGAATGTTTTAAATATACTGAAAGTTTTGCTGGTTAACGGCATTGAGGACTAAGCATAGGAAAAGTTTGAGTAGGTTAACCCTTAAATCACAACTGCAGCAGACGACTTTTTGATATTCTTTTTTTTTTTCTTTTTTTTTTTCCAAAGAAAATAAGTCTTGACATTTCTGCTTGGAATCATCTGCCATGATCCAAATGAAATGTCAAGACTTATTTTCTTTGAAAAAAAGTAAAAGTAATAGAATGCCATTGGCTGCAAATTTTTCTACTCTTTTTAAGGGTTAACTTACCACCTCAGCATGACCTTAATAATGTTTACTGGGCCGTAAAACTTCAGTTGAAACAAACAAAGACTGAATGTCTTGAAAATACCTTTTAAACCTGCAGGTGTTGATAGCCAACAATGGAATTGCTGCTGTCAAGTGTATCAGATCAGTACGTCGTTGGTCGTATGAAATATTTCGGTCTGAGAAGGCCATCAGATTTGTTGTCATGGTAACACCAGAGGATCTCAAAGCCAATGCAGGTACCAGAAATTTTATTTCCAATAAGTAGCTAACCTGTACTAAAGTACAGGAAAAGCAGGTCTGCTACTCCAAGCATTGCTTTTAATACTGGAATGGGCTTCCCACTCAAACTTAGATTTACTTTACTGCTTAGCACTGGGTGAAAAATTCAGCAAACAATATTTTGAAATATATTATATTATTCTTATTTTTCCCAGAAAACAGGTTTTGTAATTTCATGCAAATTGTCTCTATTGGAGACAAGTGGCATGAAATCTCAAATCCTGTTTTCTGGGAAAAATAAAAATAAATAGCATCAATTTGTTATCTGCTGAATCAGCCCAGAGAGAGATGAATATTAAAGTTATGAAAGATCTATGTCATCTCAGTGTCTGTATAGATTTAGTTGTTTTGACATTAGATTTTGACATTAAAGTTTGCCTGGTATAAACCCTTTAAGGTCAAGGTCATGATTTAGAAATTTTTCATATGATGGTGGTAGGCAAGTGCAAGTTCTGTTTCCTAAAACATGTCTTTTTCAGCTGGTTTTTGCATGTTTATTTTGCTTATTGTATTTCATCTGATAATCACATCCTCTCTTATAAGGGTGTCCCACTGTCTTTTTTTGGTCACCAATTGAAACAACATCTTTGGAAATCATGAATGAGAAGTTTGTACAATGAAAATACAAAATATACAAGATACCCTTGCCTCCCTCCCTCATTCCCAATATCTCAGAACAACAAATGTAGAGAAAACCTAATCTGTAAACATCATCTTTGTTTCAGAATATATCCGTATGGCAGATCAGTATGTTCCTGTCCCAGGAGGGTCAAATAACAACAATTACGCCAATATAGAACTCATTCTAGACATTGCCAAAAGAACACAAGTTCAGGTAAGACTGTGCTAAAATTATGGGCTGTGATCAGAACACAATACAAAAAAATTATCATTTTGGTCTTGACATTTGAAAAAGTGGTTTCGAACATGCACAAAATGCGCAGATTCTGATCATCCTGCACATTGTGTGTGAAGTATCATCCATGGCCCAGTTATTTAAAGCATCTTTAGCTTAACGAACTCATTAGTGGTCAAAATGTTAACTCTTCTAGTAAGTCTAAATATCTAATTCACAGGTATTTTTGCTGAAAAAAGTGAGTAGCTTTTGCAAATGCAAAAGCTACTCACATTTTTCAGCAAAAATATTAGCATATATGCCATATTTAATGATCAAAGTTTTAATGATACATTAACTAACGTCATCGTTAGTTTTGAACAACAGGGCTCAGGCTTGTGCTCTCCATTAATGCATTCTGTAGTGTCCAGTGATTCTGTTAGCAGACAGTGAAAGCCTAGATCAGACTGCGCATCTGCGCAGTCTGATCTGGGCCTTCGCTGTCTGCATATGCCTGAAGACACATTTTCACATGGCATTGCTCATTTTATAATTGCTATGAAGATAAAATATTTTTCGCTTGTTCTTCACAAAAAGAAGCATCCATGTGGCCGAGCAGTGAGCACTCATGACTTCAGATCACAAAATCCCAGTTTCGAAACTTACTAGAGGCCGAGTTCAAATTCTTTCCTTTCAGAGAAGATCCCATTCAGAAGGGAGACAAAACCAGTTTCATAAGTGTTACCTCCCTTGAATGTGTATCCATTCACCTTGTAGTGTTATTTTCAGCAGAAGGGGAGCAAACTCTTTTCAGGGTAGACCCCTTTTCAGAAGGGGTTTGGGGTGCAGGAAAGCAAACAGAAAATCACAGTAGCTTGTGAAAAATGGCCAAAAATTTACCAGATGTACGCAGTCACATTAACTCTTTGCATGCTGGGTAATTTTGCAAGTCTGTGGATTTTTTTTTTTTTTTTTTAATTAACTTTTTCAAAAAAATCTTTCTTCAGGAATACCATCAGAGTGTCAAATGGTTTGGAACCAGATCAGGCTCGACATTTTGTCCCGCCTGATCTGGGACCAAACTGTTTGCAAAGGTTATCAGCAGACGACAAAAGCTGCCACTAGTGGGGAAAGAGTTAATGCTGTATTTGTACTTATTTTCTGATGGTTAGACTGAAGTTGGGGACCCTGACAGTTATGATTTTGAACACATACACAAATAATATTTTTGACAGATTTTTGATATCGGACGTCTAGACAGTTAAAAGTAGACAGGAGTGATAAAATGAAATGAACATACTGTCAAAATGAAATGTGCATGATTTTGAGTCAAATGTCAGCCAATCACAGTTTAAACACATGCTCTCGAAAGCCAGTCAGATTTCATGTTACAAACAGCTCTGGCAGTTTCTTCTGAAAAAAATGGCAGCAAAACACAAAAGAGAGATATGCTTTACTAAATTCAGAAGGTTTAGAGAAAACAGGCTGACAGAGGTGCACCCAAATTCATAATAACAAAATAGGTATAATGTAGGGTATAGAAGCCAAAGTTTAAATGGATTCGTGAGATAATGGTTTCTGTGTATTTCAGATGTAACTAACCTTTAAAGTGCCAGTCACAACTGCAGCAGATGACGCTTTGAAATATTTTTTCTCAGAGAAAATAAGACTTGACATTTCATATGAGTTGTCTGCCTAGCGTAGGATTAATATGAAATATCGTCTTATTTTCTTTGAAAAATAATAATAGAAAATTTAGACTGTCGATGCTGCAATATTGCTTGGCGCTTTAAGGGTTAAAAATTAACAAAAAGTCTTGTTTTGTTTCCATAAAAGAAAAATAATTTTAGTTTTGATCATATAACAAAACAGTTAATGACTTCAATTCTGTCAATATGAGGATTTATCAGCCCTCAAAAGTGATATTCACCTTCGGTCTTGGTGAATATCACTGTTTCGAGTTAATAAATCCTCATATCGACCAAATTTGAAGTCAATAATTGTATAATATTTGCAGGTACACATATTCATTTAAGAAACTCTGAAAATTGCATACATTAATACATAACAGGCATTTAATATGAAATAAACGCACTGCCTTTGATGCAAACACACTCAGAGTCAATTACATTTTTCTAACACATACAAGACTTTCACAGCAGTATGTTTACAAAGTTGGCCTCACATGCCAGGGTCAAATGAGGTCACATGATATGTTTTGGTAAAAAAATTTTATTCACATTTTTTTTTTTTTTTTTTTTAGTTTTTTCTTTAAATTCAGCAGAGCTTATGTTTATTTAAAAGCAACTTTAAACTGGTTGATTTATAATTATTTCTTACTTTTGACTAATCAATGATTTGTTGGTCTGCTTGGCAATGAGAAAGTGAGATGAAATTTTTGTTTTGTGAAGCAGTCTGGAATGCATATGGGCATTTTTACAATTCTGTCTAAATTAAAGATGGTGAATGAGATAAAACTGAGTTTAATATGAGATTCCACGTGAGATTTGGATCACTAAGTATGTTTGTCAGCCTCTCTACAGTAAAGCAAACACTTTGTGTGTTTGCTATTAATTACTTTATGAAATTCCTGAAACATCAACTGATCTGTTAAGCATAGCTCTAAATAGGTTTTTTTTTGGTTTTTTTTGTTGTTTTTTTTCAGCTGAAAAGAATAAATATTTTTCTTATTTCTTCATGAAAACATATGTTGTGGATACTCATTAGAAGTGCCTTACTGAGGTGCTTTAAAGGGTACCCACAAAATATGTTTATGTGGAGAAATAAAAAAAAAAGATATAGGATACTCTCTCTTAACTGGGGCTATGGTTAATGCTTTAAAGTTAGAGATTTTTCAGCTTGTTTTATAAGTTTTGTAGTGAATGAATACAATTGTAAAGTCATAACAGAAACACTACGCTGGGGCCTGCAACAATTTTAAATGGTGCTTTAAGGATTAAAATCCTCTTTTTATTTTACAGGCTGTGTGGGCAGGATGGGGTCATGCCTCGGAGAATCCCAAATTCCCAGAGCTCCTTCATAAGAACAGCATAGCTTTTATTGGTAGGTTTTCTGTATGGCATTAATGAACTTGCTGACATGAAGTTTGAAAAAACAAACCCCCTTCACTTTTGTTTTAAATCTTAAGTAATACAAAATGTCTAGTCAAAAACAACAACAACAAAAGAAATGCAACATTTGTGCTAAAAGGAGTCTAAAAAGGTATCTTTTAACCAATATATAAATTATACACTAGAGCCTCATTGTAATGCTTTTCATTGTAGTGTTATTTTCATAGCTTCAGATAATCCAGGGCCCAGTTGTTCAAAGCGTCGTTAGCTTAACGAGCTCGTTAAGGGTCATTTCGTTAACTGTTTTAGCAGATTCAATATACAATATTCTGATATTTTTTGCTGAAAAAATGTGAGTAGCTTTTGCACTGCAAAAGCTACTCACATTTTTTCATCAAAAAATTTCAGCATATTTGCGTATCACTCGATGTAAATTTTAATGAATCGTTAACTAAAGATGTCGTTAGCTTTGAACAACTGGGCCCAGATATTTGTTTTTCTTCTCTCTCCACAAAAAAATGGGTATTCATCAGAAGTGCCTAATGATTACCACAACATATATTTTTGTGGAGAAATATGAAGAATATCGGTACTTTTGGGTCAAATAATAAACTCCATTCATGAATTAAGCTTCTAGCTTTTGTCTCGAGCTATATATTTTTGATAAAATGCTATCAAGCCATATCTTCCAAATGCTTATTTATCTTCAGTTTCTATAATTTTCAACATTGATCTAGATAAGCTCCAGATAAAATATTCTCTTTTAATTTTCTGCATGAAAACTAAAATTACTCGACAGAAGCACCTCTGAGACCCAACCATACTGTTATAAAAGGATAACTTTATACAAATCATTCAGTTTTTGATATTACTTACTTGTAGGTCCACCAGAGAATGCGATGTGGTCCCTGGGAGACAAGATAGCCTCTTCTATAGTGGCTCAAACTGCAGGTGTCCCCACCCTGCCCTGGAGTGGTTCAGGTCTGAAACTACAGTGGTCGGAGGCTGACCTAGCCAAAGGAAAACCTATTACAGTACCACAGGATGTCTATAGAAAAGGTGACTATATTTTCCCAGAAGAGTTGTTAAGGAGGAGTACACCTCAACCTCCTTATAATGCTATTGTGGGGTACAAAGCATAAACCGTGTTAGTTAAACTAAACTACCGTGTTATATCCAAACAAAAATGTAAAGATTATATAGAAAAATGACCATTTATGGTCATTTTTCTATATAATCGATACAGTTTTGGATCCATCTTTGAACAGTGTAATATCCAAAACCCTGTTTAAATGAACCGTGTATTTAATGATAATTCTGGTATAATCTTCTCCATTTCTCCATAAAACATATGTTATAGGTACTTATTAGAAACACTCACTTGGTGTTCAGACCCTTTGAGTTTTCATTTCAAATTTTTTTGTGGGATAGCCATACAAAATAATGGTTATTGTGACTCAGACAGAAAATTGATTAAAAAAAAAAAAAAAAAAGCTGAATACCACATAGATGAGGATCAGGGAGTAAGATTATAGAGAGCAACACTACTGTATGTACCCAAAGTATTTGGAAACCTTATCTCTCTGCCTAAACTTTGAACAAGTCTATTTGAGTACCTTTTGAGATGTTTGAAAAAGCATTTTCAAGCATAAAAAGGGCCCCTGCTCATTGGTACTCATGAAATAGGTGGACTGCTTGTGCCTTAGTGGCAGAATTGCTAGAAGCTTAATTCATGAATGGAGTTTATAATTTGACCAAGTCAGATAAAAGTCCCACAGTTTTGGAGGCAACATCTCCACATGATAGAAAACTGTTGACTAGGACATTAAACACAACTCAGTTGTAGTGTGTAACTTCAAATTTAAAGTCATTATAGCCTTGTTTAAGGAACGGAACTCTAATGCTTGTGTACTGCAGGGTAAATGTGGATGGTAGGGTGATGGTAATGAACTGCTATACTTGCAGCAGGGAAAGAAGGGGACATATTACGGTAAATGTTCCAAAGTTTCGAACCCCCAAAGTGTCTGACAAAATGGCGTATACAAACAGAGCAGACCCAGATCAGACTGCTCCATAAGGAGCAGTCTGATCAGGGTCTACACTGTTTGCCATTCCACTAAGTATATTAAGAAGTAACTGCATAAAAAGCAAAATTTAGGCCAAAAAAAGTATGGAATAACATGTTCAAAATTTTAGAACATTTACCATAGTTTTTCTTCTGTTTCTTATACTGTCTGTTACTCATTTCTATCCTGTTTCTCCCTTACCTCCATGTATTAGCTCTTCTGTTTTTTTCATTTTTTTGGGAGACAAAAAAAAAAAAAATGACCCACAAGACTTGACATCTTGTAAGAGAAGAACTCATACAATACTGCAGGATAACTATCTTTCTCTGGTAGTAATATTATGGTAATCTTTTTATTTACCTTGACAAAATAAAACCTGAAGATGTATGCTTGGAAAAACAAGTTCAATACCATCTCAATTTAATAACTGTTTGAGCCATTAATACTTCACCTGTCTTGGTTTTAACTGGAAACATTTGAGTTAACAGCTTGGTGTTTAGCTTAAATGTATGTGGATCAATTTGTGAAAATAAGGCAGCAGAAATCATGCACACAACTGATTGGATCTATGCAGCTAAAATAATGTTTAAAATGATGAAAATAAATGAAATGTACAGTGATCAGATATGAAGTTGGGTCAAGATTCAGTACTGGAGAAAACAAACTTGTTTGTCTGGTATGTCTTTTGGTAAAAATCTTTTCAGTATACATGTGTTTACCCTAAATATTGGAACAGACAGGCCAGAGCAAACAGTACAGACCCAGATCAGATGTAACAGAATGCAGCATCTGATCAGGGCCTGCACTGTTTGCCACTCATCCAGCACTTTTAGACACATCAGCAGATATTCTAACACTCCTTGCCTATAGAGCCAATGGTTAAATTCAGTGATTTATTCTACAACAAATCACTGAGTGGAAGTGTGCGATGCTATCTTGCCCCTTTCCGACATCATTTAGACACTTTGCTGATGTCAGTCTTTGTTATCACGACGTTAGATGGTGTAACGTAGTTTTTCTAGCGTCAACAACGTAAGAAATGCATGTAAACTGTTGGCGGGATTCCTTAATTGGAGCGGGCCCAAGTAGCCTAGTGGATAAGAGAGCTGACTCTTAATCCATTAGGGCTCTTATCACTTTGGTTCGAGCCTCACTCAGGTGGGAATGCCAAGTTCTGCTTACGGATGGTCAGGTGTTTTTTTTTCTGGGTTCTCTGGTTTTCACCCACCTTTGATGAACGATCGGCTCGATATAAGAAAAAAAAATTCTTTATTGGATGGCGGAAAGTTGAAAGAATCTGAAGGATACAATTACTTTTTCCATCATTTTCTATGCGTTAGAATTGAAATAGATCAGCTCCTGTGCTTGATTTGTTGAGTAATAAATCACAATTTGTCAATGAGTTGTAAGAAGGTAAATCACTTGCATTCTGCGCTCGATTTGATCTGCTTTACAAATGACCTCCAAACGGTGATTTATTACTTACAAATCACTGCTAGAGCTGAACTATTTCTTAAGTAAATGGATTTGTTCAAATTGTAAGAGAAGTAAGTTAAGGAGTAAAGTGTCCCAATATTTAGGGTAAATATTATACACTATTTCTCCAGGGCCCAGTTGTTCAAATACGTTAGTAAACAATTCTTTAAAATTTACATCGAGTGATACACAAATATACTGAAATTTGTTTGCTGAAAAAATGTGAATAGCTATTGCAATGCAAAAGCTACTCACATTTTTTCAGCAAAAAATATCAGAATATTGAATCCGCTAAAACAGTTAACAAAATGACCCTTAACGAGCTCGTTAAGCTAACGATGCTTTGAACAACTGGGCCCAGATACTTTACAAAGTTTTCACAGCACAGTTAGTCTACAAGGCAGTTGACTGTCTAGCCCTGTAATTGTATATAGTAGATTTGACAATTGTTTTATATATATTGCAGGTTGTGTTGAGAATGTAGATGCTGCCCTGAAAGCGGCCCAGGACATCGGTTTCCCAGTGATGATCAAAGCCTCCGAGGGTGGCGGAGGAAAAGGAATAAGAAAAGCAGACAATGCTAATGACTTCCCAAATCTCTTCAGACAGGTGTGTAGAACTGTTAATTAACTATTGATTAATAAATGCCTATTTTTATATTTGGCTGTTATGAAAAGAGGAAGTTCACTCATCAGAACCATAGCAAACATTCACTAAACTGAACTTGAACTTTTCTTTGGAACAAATGGAGCAAATCAGTGCTTGCCTATTGAGAATTACAGATAGTGGAAAAGACCTTAATAGTCAAAAATAATTAAAATAAACAAATAAATGATTTTTAAACAGCTACAACATTTGCACAAGCTTATGCTTAACTTTTAATCCACTGAAGACAAAAATAGCAGATAAAAGATGAGCCATATTTTTCTTATTTTCCAAGAAAACGGGAGAACAATTGCAATACGTCATAAGAACAGGTTCCAGGATATATTTTTTTTCTGATTTCTCCACAAAAACATCTGTTATAATTGTAAATTACACTAGAGGAAGTTAAAATTTACATTACTTTTTCATTTTAGGTTCAAACAGAAGTTCCTGGGTCACCCATATTTATAATGAAGATGGCGGTACATGCACGTCACCTGGAGGTTCAGCTGATAGCTGATAGGTATGGTAATGCTATATCACTGTTTGGGAGAGACTGTTCTATACAGAGAAGACATCAGAAGATTATTGAGGAAGCACCAACTGCCATTGCTAAACCAGAGGTGTTCAGGAAAATGGAGGAGGTATGTTGGAGAGAGGAGCAGATAAAATGTCTGTTCTCCAGAAGTTTGTTACTTTGGGGCCAGGAGGAGATATACAAATATATTAATACAATATTGTTTGTGTTGAAAGGAAAATATTCAGGCATTTTATTTGAGATATTTGCGCAGAGAGATGATTCTGATGAGATCCTAGAATATAATATTTACTGCTTGTATTTGGACAGTCAGGCCTGAACAAACAGTTTAGATCAAGATGAGATTTGTTCAGAATGCAGTGTCTCATCAGGGTCTACACTGTTTGCCCCTCTTCCAGCAAGTTTTAGACACAACACTTGGTAGGAAATTGTATTTGTTAAAATTTTAGAACAAGTATGGTAAGGAATTGATGTGTAAGAATACTTAAGGTAAGTACGGTATATTTTGCTTTGAGACATAATGCAACTCTGCTTAGATGAATGGATACCTGCCAGGTTAGGTAACTTCATTGAAATTATTTTTGAAAAGGATCTATGTTAAAAAAGAAAGAGATAACTCCTTTTCAGAAAAGGCTTAATGTACAATTAAGCAAACAGGAAGTCACGGAAGTTGTCTATCTGATAGAAAATGGCAGAAAATCTATCAAGTGTGTCTACCAAGTGTATTCAGTCCCCTTAAAATCAGTTTGAGAGTCAGAAACAGAAAAAAAAACAACTTATGTAAACTCTCACGGAGTTCACTTATGAATGAAAGCTGTGGAGGCTTTATGAATAAAATGTATGGAAGCAAAAACCTATTTAGTCCATAGAGCACTGTTTAATTGTTATGTTTTGCATTTCAGTGAAAATAGGCATGTCATTTTATGGGGATTGACTGACATATAGATACTTCACATGTTAAAAATAAAACTAGAATGTCACATGCTGTAATTTTGAATAGAACTTTTAAAGTTAATCTTTTACTTGTGAAAATTCAGTTTAAAAAGACAACATCAACATTTGATTTTTTTTTCTGGAAAATAGGCCAAATATTATATAGGAGATGTAGGGATGATTTCCATAATTATCAGGTCCTATTTTCTGGGAAAAAATAAGATAATTACACTTATTTGACAAGTGTCTTGCACCATCAGTTTAGTAAGAGTCTTGATAAATTGGTCACATTTTAAATTTCTACTTTCACATTTACAGGCAGCAGTGAAACTAGCCAAAATGGTAGGTTACGTCAGTGCTGGTACAGTAGAATACCTATATAATGCAGATGATGGAACATTCTCTTTCTTGGAGTTGAACCCACGTCTACAAGTGGAACATCCTTGTACTGAAATGGTGGCTGATGTAAATCTTCCAGCCTTACAACTACAGGTATTTATTAAAACCTTGGGTATGGCTTTTTTTCAGCCAAAATGTATAAGTAGTTTTCTTATTGCATCACAAAAAAATATGTTTGGGTACTCATTAGAAGTGCCTCATAGAGGGTGGAGGGATCTAATAAGCACTGCTTATTAGCAATTTCTTGTTTCATCTAGTGGTCTGTGTTTTTGATCAGAAAGAAGATACCCAGATTGGTACCCTATTTTCAGTAAGTATTCTGACAGAAAAGTATAAGCAGTCAGTGTGTAAAGTGTTTGCTGTTCTTTTACCTAACCAGGCAGTCAAGTGGACTTGTTCAAATTTTAGAACAAGTATGGAATTAAAGGGAATAGATAAACTTTCAGGGGAGACAACTCTGTCAAAGGGTCTTTAAAAAGAAAGAATTTGCTCCCTTTGATGTGCAGGTAAGCAAACAGGAAGTCACAGAAGTTGTCTCCCTTGCAAAATATAGTGGCAAAATTATGATGTTTGAATATTTAGGATTAAAAGTGTAAATGCTAATGTTTTCAGTAATTACTTTGAGTGTAGACAAAGATGGCAGAATATATACCTGGGCCCAGTTGTTCAAAGCTAACGACGTCGTTAGTTAACGATTCGTTAAAATTTACATGGAGTGATACGCAAATATGCTGAAATTTTTTTGCTGAAAAAAAATTGCAAAAGCTACTCACATTTTTTCAGCAAAAAATATCAGAATATTGTATATTGAATCTGCTAAAACAGTTAACGAAATGACCCTTAACGAGCTCGTTAAGCTAACGACGCTTTGAACAACTTGGCCCAGGTGTGTATCCAGCCATCTTAACCGTTCTGATGCTAAAATTTGAATAAGTCAACTTGGCTAGTATTTAGCAAAATACCATATATAGTGGATTGTGTCTCGGCAAGCAAATAAAAAAAAAAAAAAAAGTCAGAATTGGAAAGTCTTTTCGTGGATCTACAAAGGCATTGATTATATATAAAAGGGCATTGCAATACAAGAACAAATTACAGTAATTGTCCTAAAATTTCTTAAACCAACTTTTCTAACAAAATGGCATATGCAAACAGTGTAAACCCAGATCAGATGCTCCTGAAGGAGCTGTCTGATCAGGATCTACACTTTATGCATTCCACCTGGGGGTGGTTGGGTGAGGCAAAGATGTCGTGTATCTTTAGTCACCAGGGGGTCCAACTGATATTGGCTTACAGTTGGGCAAGGCCTGCTATCCTTGTAGCGGGTAAGGGAAGAGGGGGAAGGTTTTAATTCTGTTTCTTCACTTTCATTCATTTTCCTTTCTCCCCTGTCCCTCTCTTTCATCTCCTCTACTATCTCCACTACCTCCCTTCTCCCTTTCTCTGGGAGACGACACAAAATGACCCACAAGGGTTGACGTGTCATTAAACCCCAACTCAATCAATCAATCCACCAAGTAACTTAGGAGACAAATGGATAAAGAGAACAAAATTTTGGCAGAAAGGTTGGAATAAAGTGTTTTAAATTTTAGGACCTTTTTTTCTGCCAGTCAGATTATAAAGGTCTTAACTCTTTCATATCTTTTTAGATTGCAATGGGACTGCCCCTGTATTGCATGAAGGATATCAGATGTCTTTACGGGGAAGATCCGTTTGGATCCAAGAAGATCAACTTTGACAAGCCTACTATCACACCTCGACCCAAGGGACATGTTATAGCTGCCAGAATCACCAGTGAAAATCCTGATGAGGTAAGGTTTTTATTCTTAAACCATAGCTCCAGCCAAGACTTTTTTGTTACCTCAGTGAGCTGCTTTTTTGGAGTACGCTTAACTTGCTTTCATGATAATTGAGCTGCAGCATGACAAAATCAACTAAGTGAATGTGCACCCAGCAAAGACTCAGATCAGCCTGGGTGCCCAGTCTGATTATAGTCTTCACTTTGTGATCAATGTGTTGTTAAGGACCCAAGGTGTCTTCATGTGGACAGTACAGACTGATCAAACAGGGTGGATGCCCATGCTGATTTTCGTCTTTGCTGGGCACACAGTCACTTTGTTGGTTTTGTCATGTCATGGCTCATATATTAAAACCAATACTCTTTTATCCACAGCTGTGCTAAACAAGTGTTAACCTTAAAGCACCAGTCACAACAGCAGCAGATGACATTCTGTGATATTTATTTTTATTTCCCAGAGAAAATAGTTTCCGGCAAAAGAATGTGCACCAATACTGGTTAACCTCTTAGAGGACTAAACCTGCACAGGAAAAGTGTGGTTAGGTAAAACTGACCTGCTCAACATAACCCTAATGGGTGACTGGACTGTAAAACCTCAACTCAATTAAAGGCTCCATATTCCTCAAAAGTAGACATTTTTTATCCAAGAAATATTTAATAAATTTATATATAGTATTAATATGATCATAAAATATGGCATCTGATAGCCTGTAAAATTTCAGTTACTCTCTTGATTTTGAAGTGGATCAAAAATGAAATGATTTTTTTTATCGTATCTCTGAATTAATGTTGGCAATGTTAATTCAAAGATACGATAAAAAATCATTTCATTTCAAGAACGAGAGACTAACTGAAATTTTACAGGCTGTCAGGTACCACATTTTATGGTTGTATTAATATCATATATCAATTTATTAAACCTTTTTTTGATAATAAAATGTCTATTTTTTAAGGATATGGAGCCTTTAATCAGTTATCAGAGAAAATAAGTCTTGACATTTCCTGTGAATAGTCTGCCTAGTTTCTTTTACAGAGAAGATAAGTTTGAAATTTATTGAGAATCAGCTGCTTATCAGCTGGGATTTAGTCTGTTCATGTTGTCTTGATTATAATTTAAATATTGATTTTTTTATATTTGTTTTCATATGCAGTATGGGCCGGCTGTGGTGGCTCAATCGGATGTGCATCCGACTGGTGGTCAGGAGGTCGTGGTTTGATTCCAGCCGGATCCGACAACATTCTTTCATGGAGATTGATCCTAAAATATTTTCTACGGTCATTTTCTTCTTTCTGCTGATTCAAGAAGTGAAATTGTCAATTTCTGGTAGAAGAATGTGCACAAGTACTGGTTAACCACTTAGAGGACTAAGCCTATCCAGGAAAAAGTGTGTTTAGGTAAATTAACTGTGTTTGACAAGACCCTAATGGGTTGACTGGGCCGTAAAACCTCAACACAAATAAAAGAGTATGGACCCAGATCAGATGCCACCTAACATAGAGTCTGATGGGGTCTACACTGTTTACCACTTATCAAGCAAATTTTAGACTTATTATTATGGGTTGTAAAATGGATTTGATTTAAATGAGGGTCACTTATGAGGCCTAATTAGCCAAAACTAGCTAGTTTGGCCCAGAAAACAAGGACACCAAGAATTTTCAGTTCTCTGTGTGTGTTCATTTCTCTCAAGGTCCATTCCTTTTAGTATCTGTTTATTTTCAATGCAGCTGGGCCCAGTTGTTCAAAACTAACGATGTTGTTAGTTAACATATCATTAAAACTTTGATCACTAAATATGGCATATATGCTAATATTATTGCTGAAAAAAGTGTGCATTTGCAAAAGCTATTCACATTTTTTCAGCAAAAATACTTGTGAATTTGATATTGCACTTAGCTAGAACATTTAACATTCTGAGCACTAACGAGCTTGTTAAGCTAATGATGCTTTGAACAACTGGGCCCAGGTTTAAATGCCATGTGGTGGCCATAAAAGGTCTCCCCTAACTCCACTGTAGTGTAATTTATAGTTTCTGGTCCTTAAACTCATTCCTGGATGTTTTGAAAATTTGAGGGTTAATGATGAGGCTTTATTGGCCAAAACTAGCAAAAATATGGACACATCAGGAATTTTCAGTTCCATGCATGTGTTCATTGCTTTCAATGGTTGGGGGTGATCAGGTGTGCCGAAGTGTATCTTTTGTCACTCGGGGGTCCAACTGATATTGGCTTACAGTTGGGCAAGGCCTGCTATCCTTGTAGCAGGTAAGGGTAGAGGTGGATGGAGGGGGGGATGTTTTTATTTCTTCTGTTTCTTCACTTTCATTCTTATTCTCTTTCTTCTCTGTCCCACTCTGTCAGCTCCTCTACTATCTCATCTATCTCTTTTCTCCTTTTCTCTGGGAGACAACACAAAATGACCCACAAGGGTTGATGTGTCGTTAAACCCCAACACAATAAAAAAAAACTTTCAATGGTTATTTGTTTTAGACTCTATTCAATTAGTACAAACTTATGGACAAGTATGGTAAGCAGTTAATGTGTCTGAATGTTTTAGGTAAATACCATATTTTCTTTGTTTCAGGGTTTTAAACCAAGTAGTGGTACAGTTCAGGAACTAAACTTCAGAAGTAGCAAGAATGTGTGGGGTTACTTCAGTGTGACTGCCTCTGGGGGCTTACATGAGTTTGCTGACTCCCAGTTTGGACATTGTTTCTCCTGGGGAGAGGATAGAGAAGATGCTCGAGAGTAAGTGGGTTACAGCCACAGTCATTTTGATTCTGAGATTATATTGAAGCATAGCATGCAGGGTAAAAACTTCACCAGATGACAGTTTGAAATATCTCTTTATTTTTTTCCAGAAAATTGGGTGTGATATTCCATGCATATTGTCTCCTTAGATGATAAGTTGCATTAAATGTCAAAGCCTGTTTTCTGGGAAAAATAAGAAAAAACTATCATCAGTTTGTTATTTACCCATAAAGTGGTAAAGGTTAACATGTAGCCTACTACTTTTGAAGACATTCATTAGTTCACCTGTATAAAAGTACAAGAAGAGATTGATCATGAAATATTTTCTACGGTCATTCTTTCCCTTCCGCTGATTCAAGAAGGGCAGTTGTCAGTTTCTGGCGAAAGAATGTGCACAATACTGGTTAACCACTTAGAGGACTAAGCCTGCCGAGTAAACGTGTAGTTAGGTAAACTGACCGCGCTCGACATGACCCCATTGGGTTGACTGGGCCCTAAAACCTCAACACAAACAAACAAACAAACAAAAAGAGATGTTTCACTACCATCGGGCTCAGCACCATCACTAGCACTGACATTGGCATCCCACACAAAATGTTAGGATGTACACATGTGAACTTGAGGTGAGCTATCCTGCCTGGCAATATTCTTTTTTATCCCATAAGCCACTTTATAATACAGTCAAACTTCGATGGCTCAAACATCTTTAGGACTGTGGAAATTTGTTCGCGATATGGGTAGTTCCAGCCACTGAAGGTTAATTATGGCGCCAGGTCTGGTAGCAAATAGCGATAATTAAGGGAAGTATTTTTGATTTTCTACACAATAATTGTATGTTGAGTGTACTCATTAGAATTGCCTCAATGAGGCAATTCTAATGAGTACACACAACATAAAATTTCATGATAGAATAAGAAAATTTTCCTAAATATTTGTTTTCTTGAGCTAGCGGAAGAATTTCGTAGGGACTCAAAAAGGAGTTCGAGTAAGCCATTGTAAACGAGCCATCAGTGTTCGAGCTATTGAGGTTTGAATGTATAAAGCTTGTCACTTGACCATATAAGGACAAAATCTGTCTTGATGTGTATGCAGCATAGCTTTAGATGAGGTACTTCTAATGTTTTTGTGTAGAAATAAGAAAACAAATTATGTGGATACCTCTCTTACCTGGAACTATGCTGTAGACTGACCATATTGCATAAATACAGACAGTTCAGAACATGCTTAGTTCTGGGCCAAAATAATATTTGGACTTTGTTGGTCCCCTCACTAGACTGCCCATAGCCTGATGACTGAGTTATGATGTGGCTAAATTGTTCTAAATCATGTTGTTACAAAGTACCCTTCTTTTTACAGGAACATGGTAATAGCTTTGAAGGAACTTTCTATCCGAGGTGACTTCAGAACCACCGTGGAATACTTGATTAAGCTTCTTGAAACAGAGGAATTCCAGAACAACAAAATATCAACAGGCTGGCTTGACAAGTTGATAGCTGAGAATGTACAAGCAGAGAAGCCAAACACAATGCTGGGTGTGATCTGCGGGGCATTACATATTGCTGACCAGAAAATACAGCAGGCCTTCCAGGACTTCCAGTCATCATTGGAGAGGTAGGGGCTATATTGGCTATAACCCAATAAACACAATGTCGTCAGAGCATCCCTCTGATGTCGCTTCAATGTTAGAGGTGCATTGTAATGATGTTGTGTGTTAGTTGGGAATAGGCCATGCCATGCAAAAATTGCATATGCTGACTGCAAAGGCCCAGATCAGCCAGTGTATCTGCACAGTCTGATCATGGTTTTCACTGTCCACTAACACAATCACTGGATACTACAGAATGTATGATTGGAGTAAAAAGGCATGGATGATATTAACCCTTAAAGTGCCGGTCACAACTATTGTCATCTGCTTGTGATTTTAAAAGTCAGTTTTGCAAACAGTGTGGACCCAGATCAGACTGCTCCTTTAGGAGCAGTCTGATCAGGGTCCACACTGTTTGCCTGTTTTCAAAAATATTTTTTAAAAAGTCTGCAAGAATATTCAGCAGACAACATAAACAGACGACATTTTCAGATGCAGTTTTTCTTGGTGCTTTAAGGGTTAAACAAAAATGCCCCTTCTGCTTGGGACATTTTGAAGGTACAAAATATTGCAATGAACTAGTAGTTACCACCTTTAGAAAATTTCAGGAATTTGATGAAGTCCTCTAATGAATATATGATAGTATACATGTATATGTGTGTATATAATACATATATATTTAAATTTTCAGAGGTCAGATTTTGCCAGCCAGCTCCTTGAAGAATTTAGTCCATGTAGAATTTATATATGAAGGGATTAAATTCACTTTAGAGGTAAGTTTTGGTTACTTCTTGAAGTAGAATATTTTCGAGTAGGGATCCTTTAAGTTTAGAAAAACAAAACAACTCCAAATCAGAAAATAACAGACTCAATTTTATAAGGGATAATAAAAAATGCTACATCCCTCATGCCCACAATAAGCTTTAAGCAGAATTCAATTTTAACATGTACTGTGTGAGTAAAACCATTTTACTTGATTATCATAATTACTAACAAGCAAATTCCATAGGGAATTTATGTGCCCCGCCTTATTTTTATTTGAGCTGTTAAAAATGGGTAAGTTAACCAGAGGACCATTGGTCCTGTATCACTTACCTAAGTATTGAAGCAGGAAACCAGTGATAAAAAATAATTTCAGGATTCTGAAAAAAACACATGCATATCTTCAGACCATCCTTAAAGCACTTGTAAAGTTTCAAAAGGATCGGCTTAAAACTGTCGTAGCCATTACGGGGACAAGGTACCTACTCCCTATACACTTCTGTAGTATTAGAACTCAAAAAATGTCTAAGTTAAAAATGTGGAAAAAGTGATAAAAAATTATTTCAGGATTCTGAAAAACCACATGCATATCTTCAGGCCATCCTAAAAGCCCATGTAAAGTTTCAAAAGGATCGGCCAAAAACTGTGGGAGGAGTTAAGGGGACAAGGTACCTACTCCCTATAGACTTCTGTAATATTAGAACTCTTGGAGATCATGAAATATTTTCTACGGTCATTCTCTCCCTTCCACTGATTCAAGAAGGACAGTTGTCAGTTTCTGGCGAAAGAATATGCACAATACTGGTGAATCGCTTAGAGAACTAAGCTTGCCCAGTAAATGTGTGGTTAGGTAAACTGACCGCGCTCGACATGACCCTATTAGGTTGACTGGGCCGTAAAACCTCAACACAAACAAACAAATATTAGAACTCAAAAAATGTCTAAGTTCAAAATGTGTAAAAAGTGATAAATAATTTCAGGATTCTGAAAACAACACATGCATATCTTCAGACCATCTTAAAAGCCCCTGTTAAGTTCCAAAAGGATCGAACAAAATATGTGGGAGGAATTAAGGGGACAAGGTACCTACTAAAAATTAGGAACCACGCGCTTCGCACCGCGGAAAGCCAAAAACAGTGTCCCTCCGCTTTTCTTCGGAAAGGCAGGGTTGGGGGAGGTGGGGGGTGGGGGGCCGGGGCAAAAATATGCAGACAGCAGACACTATAATACCATGCCATACTAACCCTGAAACTAGAACACATCCATTTGTCTACCTGAGATGTATTGAAAAAGTACTGATTGAATGGTAAGCATTAGGCACTCTGATCAAACTGTAACTTTATAAATATCTTAGTCTGATGAATTTGAGTAGCAACAGATGCGTTTTGAAATATTTCCACATTTCTTTTGAAAACAGAGCTTCACATTTCATTATACCCACTATAAACTGTGTGTGTATGGGGTGGGGGGGGAGGGAGTGGGGGAGGGTTATACTGTTTTACGTCTGTCTGTCTGTCCATCCAATATGTTTTGGTCCTAGCTGGGTTACCTAGTAAGCACTGCTTATTGGCAGTTTCTTTTTCATATTGTTAAGCCCTGTTGTCAAGCAAAAAGAAAAATGTCAGTTTTCATTTGCTGACATTGTTAAAGGATACAAAGAAAACCTTCAATGTGCTGAGCTTTTCTTAGCAGTCCCAGTCTGATAGTCTGTATTTTCTCTGTTTTAAGCTCATTAAAAATGTAACATATAACATACATTTTTAGAGTATGAAAGGTTGAGCAGTCAGCTGATTCTTATCATTGAGCCATCAACTCTTGCTGCCATATTTTGAAGGGAGACAACTTTAGCAGACGACTTTAGCAGACAGGAATTTAATGTCCTAGTATTTGAATCTTTTGCCAAACTAGGGGCTACTCTTAAAAGAAAAATTTGGGAGTGAGTTCTTTCCTTTAAGAGTAGCCTTTCACCCTCAACTCTAACCCCAACCCCAAAACACATGCACGCATGCATGCACACACACACACACACACACACACAAAAAAAAAAAAAGAAGGGAATAAATAGTTATTTCCTTTGAAGCTGTGTCCATTTCCCGTAATAAAAATATAGCCTATAACATATGTCCTTTCTCTTACAGGTTGTAAAGAGTGGACCTATTAAATATTTCTTGTCAATGAACCAGTCTACACTAGAGATAGAAGCCCATCGCCTCAGTGATGGTGGTTTGTTACTGTCTGTTGATGGTTCCAGTTATACCACATACATGAAGGAACAAGTCAGTAACTACAGAATTATCATCGGGAACCAGACCTGTGTGCTGCTGAAAGAGAACGATCCTACAATTCTCAGGTAAGACTGATAGGGCTGTAAATAGGAGTATATTCAGAGGAGTTGAGGTTGAACATTCCAGTCAACAATATTTCAGTTATGTCAGGATGTTACCTTTAAGGGACTATTGCCCATTAACGCTTGGCACGTAAAATTTTCAGGAGGCAACAATTTGAAATATTTTGCTTATTTTTCTCAGAAAACAGGATTTGATATTTCATGTAAATTTTTTGAATTAAAGACAATTTGCATAAAATGCCAAATCCTGTTTTCTGGGAAAATAAGAAAAATATCGTCAATTTGTTGTCTGCAGAATCAGCCAAGAGAATGGTAAAAGTTAAAATGGGTTGAATGACAAACTCAAGTCTTACCTTAAGTTAATAGAGCCACCAGGCAGCCCATCTGTTTAATCGACCCCAATGTGTGGGTACTTCAGTTCTCAGATGTTTTTCAATAAAAAAGTATGTTCTGGGATTTGTCAGAATTATGTCATATGATTCAATTGAGAATAGAACTTGTCAATAGATTATTTACAAAAAAAAAAAAAAAAACACAAAAAAACTTTATAGCTGGCACTTTCAAAAGTCAGATCATATGTAGTTGATCTTCACAGTGCTATCACAGTGCTATATTGGAAAATTAACCATGAAAACAAGAATTTGACTTCTAAAATGAATCATCTGAGAGGATGATTCACATGAAATGTCTAACACTATTTTAAATATCACAAATATGCCATCTGATAATTTATGGTGAACAAACTAAAGGTTAGAAAATAGCATTGTCAAATGTTATTTCTTACTTTTTACCAAAAATTGAATTGACATATAAGATATGTATTATGTTGTGTGGTTAAGGAATACAAAATACCTATACCTACGTAATGTTTTTCCTTTGTATTATAATGTAATCTCCCAATTAAGAGAGTGGGCAAGGTCTGCTATCCTTGCAGCAGGTAAGGGTAGAGGGGGAAGTTTTTTATTTTCCATTTCTTCATTTTCATTCATTTTCCTTTTTCCCCTGTCCCTCTTTTTCATCTCCATGACTATCTCTTCTATCTCTCTTCTCCCTTTCTCTGGGAGACAACACAAATGACCCACAAAGGGTTGACGTGTTGTTAAACCCCAACTCTGTCAATCAGTCTCCAAGTTGAAATAAAATTTGTTTGTCTTTTAAAACAGAAAAGAAGATAGGATGCTTGTCCGATTGATGATCAGGAGATTGTAGGTTTGACCCCCGCTGGGTTGGCAACATTCTTTTGTGGAGATTGATCATGAAATTTTCTACAGTCATTCTTTGCCTTTTGCTGATTCAAGAAGGACAGTTGTCAACTTCTGGCAAAAGAATATGCACAATACTGATTAACCGCTACAAGGACTAAGCCTGACCAGTAGAAGTGTGGTTAGGTAAACTGACCACGCTTGACATGACCCCATTGGGTTGACTTGGCCGTAAAACGCAAACAAACAAAATAAGATAGGTGTCCAGATAGATACTTTTCTTACTTCTCCATAAAAACATACATTGTGGGTGCTTCTTACCATTGACTACTCAAGGGCAGTTGTCAGTTTCTGGCGAAAGAATGTGCACAGTACTGGTTAACCACTTGGAGGACTAAGCCTGCCCAGTAAACGTGTGGTTAGGTAATCTGACCGCGCTCAACATGACCCCATTGGGTTGACTGGGCCGTAAAACCTCAACACAAACAAAAAAAACCATTGACTACTCACAGTATATGTTTATGTTGGGAAATGAGAAATACTTTTGGGTTGAAAAGTATTTCTTATCTATATGGGATTATGTGTGATCTATTTGATCTGGGTATCTCATTTTTTTATTTAATACAACTTTTGCTGTTTTGTAGGTCTCCATCAGCTGGTAAGCTGATCAGCTATGTTGTTGAGGATGGAGGCCATGTGTTTGCTGGTGACGTGTATGCTGAGATAGAAGTAATGAAGATGGTCATGGAACTACGAGTCAGTGAAAGTGGATGGTAAGATAGAACTACCACTCCTGAATTTAGGCCTAAAAATAGTCTTGTTTTTTATTTCCAGACCGAGCATTCAAATTTAATGCAACTGCAAATGTTTTCTGCCTCTAGGGGAAAAAACTGCAGGTGACTGTATGCTAATGTTATTTTGTATTTGTGTCATCATTTGACTACATTACAAAAACACGCCTATTCAAATATGTTGAAAATTTTACAACCAAGAAAAGGAAAATTTTCAGATAAAAAATTCGGATATTTTTCATGTTTCTGCTCAAAACATAGATTATGGGTACTCCTTATAACAAGTACCCACAATCTTTGTTTTTTAGCAAAATAAGAAAAATAATGTATACTCCTGTAAACCCCAGTTTTACTATATAAAAGTGGGGTTTAAGGGGGTCAAAATTGTATAGGCTTGTTTTTATGATGATATTTAAGAAAATCAGATAGCTTTGGATTTTTTATTAGCACATTTATTCCAATATGGCAGTGTTCGTTTCAAGCAGCATCCTCCATTGTGAATATTACTTTACTGTAAAGATACCAAGATACTTGATGACAGTTAATCAAATAACTCTGAAGTGTTTGGATAGCAGAATGGTTAGAGCTCCCGACTTCAAAGCCAAAGTCTATTTTCATTGAAAAAGTAAAAATGTTTCAAAATGTCATCTACTGAATTTTTTATCCAAGCTGCAGACTGATAAGGTCTTGATAGACTTTAATTTAGACTAAAAGGTTTTGAAGTGTTTCTTATTTCTCCATTTCTTATTTCTCTGTCAAAACAGGTGTGTATTCATGAGAATTCCACAACATACATTTTTATGGAGAAATAAAAAAAATGTTTATCAGGCTACATATGTTGTCTAGAACTCTAGATAGTTTGGAAGCAGATTTTATTTCATCTTAGATATTTCTGCTTTCAGAAACAATACTTCTGTCCTCTTATCACACCAGGCTCAATAGCACAGTCGGTAGCTTGTCTGCTCAAGGGGTGGCAAGTTTGAATCCCAGCTTGGCCACATAATTTTCGTGGAGACAAATCATGAAATAATATCTGCAATCATTCTCTTCCATTGATTCAAGAAGGGCAGTTGTCAGTTACTGGCAAAAGTATGTGGACAAAGTACTGGTTGACTGCTTAGAGATTAACTGACCAGTTCAGCATGACTTTAACAGTGTTGATGGGCTGTAAAACTCCAAATCAAATCCTTTAATTGTATTTCAGCATACACTATGTGAAGAGACCTGGGGCTGTTTTGGACTCTGGCAGTGTAGTTGCCAATCTAAAATTAGATGATCCCACCAGAGTAGTTCAGGTAATAATCCTTTAAATGCTAATCATAATAGCAGCAGACAGCAATTTATTTTTCGTTTTATTTTATTTCATTTTTTTTTAAAAATCCAGATTTCATGTGAATCATCGGTTATGTACATGGTCAATCAGTCAATTCTGATTTTTAACATAGCCGGGCAACAAGAGTCATAGGAGCTATGCCGTGTACATGATTTGAATGAAAAATCAAAGTATATATATAGATAAATAAATAAATGAAGTAAAATGTTGTTTGCCACAATGATGCATGGCACTTTCAGGGTTAATGCAGTTTTGAAATAATTTTCTTACTGTGCTTTCGACATCTTTCAGAAAGTCGTTTTGGCTTTGTGCTTTACTCTGAAGAAGTAAGATTGCAAACTTTTGTCATGATTTAATGCAAAACCATTTGTTGTAACTACCTATGCACAAAAAAAGTTTTATTCTAGTCATTGGTTTTCAAAAAAACAACAACATTCACCCCACTTGTAGTGAAAATGCATGCAAGTTATGCAGAAATCTTTAAGGTAAGTAGCTTGGAGATTTTCAACAAGTACAGCTTGTTCAATTTTTTCTAAAATTTTAACAATGTTGTTGTGAAACGTCAGTAATTCAAATTTAGCAAAGAAAAGTAAAAACTATTTTCTTAGACAAAAATTCCAAAAAAGTCACTTGAAATTACACAGGTCAGACAAATTTTTGGGCGTCAATTTATTTTTGGAGTTCATATTCGATAAAAACACAGAAACAGAAAAGACTTATGGTTTCTGATAAGGTATGGCCAATCAGAACAAAATATTTTCATTTAAAATAAAATGCCAAGCAAAAACAGTTCTTTTGAGTGATGTCAAAAGGACAGTCGGTTGTATTGATTGTCTTAGTGACAAAATGTTTTGATGCTAACCATTAATATCCAGTCAAATAAAAAACGAAATATAATAGATAATGAATTCAGCTGCAGCGTGAGAAAAAAGGCATAGCTTCACTTCAGAGAAAATATTTTTCATATTTTTTCTCAGCCGGCCTCGGTGGCTCAGTTGGATGCGCCGTCTGACTGGATACCAGGAGGTCAACCCCCGCCGAGGTCGGCAACATTCTTTCGTGGAGATTGATCATGAAATATTTTCTACGGTCATTCTCTCCCTTCCGCTGATTCAAGAAGATCAGTTGTCAGTTTCTGGCGAAAGAATTTGCACAATACTAGGTAACCGCTTAGAGGACTAAGCCTCCCCAGTAAACAGGTGGTTAGGTAAACTGACGGCGCTCGACATGACCCCATTGGGTTGACTGGGCCGTAAAACCTCAACACAAATATTTTTAGCAAGGAATACATCTGTTGTGGTACTCATTAGAAGTACCTTGGCAAGGCGCTTCTAATGAGTACTCACTGCATAGGCTTTAATGTAGAAATAAGAAAAATATTATGTGGGAAAAAATGTGATTTGTCATTTGTTAGTTTTGTCAGACCCTTGCATCACTTTATCAAAGAGTTGTCCATATTGGTATTTTTGTTCACAAAAACATACATTTTGGGTACTCAGTGGAAGTGCCTGGGCGGGTTGCTTCTAATGAATATAGATCAACCAAACTGATTTTTCACTTTGATCTTTACATTAAACATTCATAAAGATACATCCACTATACAATTTAGACAGTTAAAATGTCCTTATTTCACTTGAACAGCTATTCACTGTAATGCCTTTACCTTAGGGAACATTCTGATCTGGGTCTGACTTGTTTGTATATGCCACTTTGCCAGAAACTTTGGTATACTTGATTTTATGACATTTACCATATACAAATTATACAGAAGGTCAAACCAGTTGGTGAATATGGGCAGCCTATATGTTAAATACATAAAATATGTTTTTGTGGAGAAACAAGAAAAATATCATCTATTTTTGGTTGAAAATAAGAGCCCTATCTAGATCTATGATCTCTGTAATCTGTGAGTGAGCAAATAATAATATCACCCTGTGGGTCTCCTATATTTTCAGGCTAAACCTAGTGAGGAGAAGTTACCAAGCTCACAGAACCCGCCTACACACGGACAGAAGTTAAACCAAATATTCCAGCAGGTTATTGATGAATTAGAACACGTCCTAGAAGGCTATATTCTTCCAGAACCATATTTCAGTGTCAAGTTGAAGTCTGCTGTAGAGGGACTTATACAGTGTTTGAAAGATGCTTCATTACCTATGCTAGAACTGCAGGTGAAAATGTTTAAAATTTTTCTTTTAACCCTTAAAGCGCCAGTCACAACTATTGTCGTCTGCTTTGTCATCTGCTTGTCATTTTAAAAGTCATTTTTGCAAACAGTGTGGACCCAGATCAGACTGCTCCTCTAGGAGCAGTCTGATCTGGGTCCACACTGTTTGCCTGTATGCAAAAATAGGTTTGAAAAGTCTGCAAGAATATTCAGCAGACGACATAAACAGACGACATTTTCAGATGCAGTTTTTCTTGGCGCTTTAAGGGTTAAATTCCTTTTTGGGATTCTTCAGTATTTTGTTCATTTATGACAAATAGATTTAGATTGTAAATAAATGGTGTGAGTTGCTCAGTTTGTAGAGGATCTGACTTTGGATCAGAAGGTTTGAGTTTGATCCCAAGCTTGGTAATACTTACCGGTAAACTGTCAAGTCTGCACTAGCTGCTTGGGAGAAGAGTTAGGACTGGTCACACTGGTGTCAGTATAATGTGACTGGTGATAAAGATAAAGTCTTTCTTATGTGTCTGGAGTGTGATACTGCATATGTGTCTGGAGTGTGATACTGCAGACTGGCATCAGTTCACAGTTTGTTGTTTTTTTTTTGTGTGTTTTTTTTTTTTGTGGGGTGGGGTGGGGGGAAGGTGTAGGGGATGGAGTGGGATATGGATATGGGTTTGGTTTTTCTTTTTTAGCTTTCTTGTCACAGTGACATATTTTTTTTTTCACAGTCCAGTGATTTGGCTTATATCTTGATATGTATTTAATGTATAAACACCATATTTTCAGATTATGCTTCAGTATTACCTAACATTTGACCTCAAAATAAATGTAGATCACAGTGATTTATATTTCACAATACAGTTAAGTCATTTTTAGCTCACTGGGACTATGTCCCTGGAGAGCTTATGTTGTCACCCAGTCGTTGGCGTCGGTGTCGGCGTCCGTGTCGGCGTCCACTTTAGCACAATGTTTAAGTTTTCAAAGGTGTGCATAGTTTTTTAATTTGCTGCTTTCATATTTGACCTTTATGTAGGTCAAGGTCAATTCAAGAAGGGCAGTTGTCAGTTTCTGGCGAAAGAATGTGCACAATACTGGTGAACCGCTTAGAGGACTAAGTCTGCCCAGTAAACGTGTGGTTAGGTAAACTGACCGCGCTCGACATGACCCCATTGGGTTGACTGGGCCGTAAAACCTCAACACAAACAAAAGGTCAAGGTCAGTTCTTACTTTGTCATTTACACCCATGTTTAAGTTTTGCGTTTAAGTTTTGAAAAGTGTACATAACTGCAGAAGTATTCAAGATAGAGCTTTAATATTTGGCCCACACCAGCCTTAGGGTTAGCCCTTTCAATAGCAAACATCCCTTCCTCAGGTTGACCTTCTGCCTAGGTCAAGGTCAGGTCATACTTGGTTATTTAACCCATGTTGGAGTTCTGCGTTGAAGTTTTGAAAAGTGTTTGTAACTGCTGAAGTATTCAAGATACTGCTTTAATATTTGGCCCACACCAATGTTAGGGTAAGACCTTTCAATAGCACACACCCTTTGCTCAGTTTTACCTTCTGCCTAGGTCAAGGTCAGGTCATAATTTGTCATTTACACCCAGTTCTGCGTTTAAGTTTTGAAAAGTGTTTGTAACTGCTGAAGTATTCAAGATACTGCTTTGCCGGCCTTAGTGGCTCAGTTGGATGCGCCGTCCGACTGGAGACCAGGAGGTCACGGGTTCAATCCCCGCCGAGGTCGGTAACATTCTTTCATGGAGATTGATCATGAAATATTTTCTACGGTCATTCTCTCCCTTCCGCTGATTCAAGAAGGGCAGTTGTCAGTTTCTGGCAAAAGAATGTGCACAATACTGGTTAACTGCTTAGAGGACTAAGTAAGTCAGGTTATATTCCATATTTAAAGATTGTGTTTTTATCCGATCAACCCTGTCCGGCGAGTTGTGTTGTCTTCGGACAACTCTTGTTTCGAATAGGAATCATTATGACCTAAAGTTTGAAGTATGTTACTTACTTCCCTATGTATTATACTCTTATGACTTGCCTAATGCAGGTGGATTTTGACTCCTGCTGCAGGATTCATGTTTCATTTTATTGGCAAAGCACAATGCAGGCAAGCCATGCTGCCCTGTGACAGCTCTTGTTTCTTTCATAAGAGTTGATTTCAGTAACCTGTTTACAAGTTGGATTTCTGCTTGGGTCCAATTAATTCAGCTGACTACATAGCTTTTGATAAAAGGGGTGTCCAGATAAGTATTAGAATTGTCTTTCCCTGAAAAATAATCTTTAGTAATCAGAATCACCTCATTGGTGAGCTGCCAGTGAGCATCAGAATGATACATATACAGTCAAACATGTCTTAAAGGCCACCTGTATTAAGCAATTGCCTGTATTTAACAGCCGGTTTTTCAGGTCCCATAAAAAGAAAGTAACTGTAAATTTACCTGTATTCAGCAAGCACCTGTCTTAAACAAATACTTTTAGCCTTCCCTAAGGTGCTTGCATAACACAGGTTTGACTGTATAGATGTACATGGACATATTGAAATTTTGATCCAACTGATGATCAGGCCAGAGGGGATTGTATCTTAAGAATTAGTTTTTCCAAATATGGTCATGTAGCACAGCAAATTGAATAACATTAACCCTTGCTGTGCTGAATAAATTAATATGTCACGTCCACTTCTAATTTTCAGCCAGTCAGATTACTCACTCAAGGTTGTTGACACAAATTCACATACTTAATGATACAGTGCAGATCCAGATCAGTTGGCTTTCAAAGAAGCCAGCTGATCTGGATCTGAACTATTTGCAAAGGCAGGGCATGTTCAGGTTCAGCAGGACTAGGGGTAAGAGAGGAACAAGTATATGTGTCTACTTAAAGTGTTGCCCTGGAATTGATAGGGCTGGGCCAGATGTTGGGAATGGGTGGGGACGGTGTCAAAATTACTTTTTCGGAACTTGGTCTCAGAGTGATCGGCATGAAGAGTAAAACAAGTATACACTTAAATTGTCGCCCTTGGATAATTGGGCTGGGCCATGGGGTGGAGATAGATGGGGATGACAGTCAAAATTATATTTTATCAGAATATGATCATGTAACATACCAAGTTGGAAGGCATGAAGAGCAGAACAAGTGGTCACTAAAAGTTTTGCACTGGATTGGCTGGGACATAGTCAGGGAATGGAGATTGGGGTGGGGCATGGGAATGGGTCAGATTCCAACTGTTTCAGAGCTTGGTAATGTAATATACTGATGAAGTTAACTGTTCTATTTTTCTGTAGGAGTTGATAGCAGTGACTTCTGGTAGGATACCAGCAAGAGTGGAGAAAGCCATCAGAAAACTTCTAATGACCTACAGCAGCAATATAACCTCTGTACTCAGTCAGTTTCCTAGTCAACAAGTAAGTTCTACACAAGCTATTTATAACACTATTTTTGAGTTCAAAAACAAATTTTTGTTAGCAAAACAGCCATGTTGTGTCCAAACAAAAATGTATCATATATATAGATAGATATACGGATGAATTTGATCTGCATGTATATTTCATTGTCTGCAGACTTCTTTTTTTATTCAGCCTGAGTGTTTAGCTCCATTATTGACTAACTGTATCATGAAACCTGACATACACTTCTTTGTTAACAGGGAATCAAACACTGTAGTGTCAGTTATGACCTTTGACCTGTATTTCATAGTGAAGTGAGTTGATCATTTTTGTGTCAACTCTTGTGTTACACTCCATTTCTTATGCATAATATGACCAACAGTCATCAAACCTAGCATTCACTTCTACCTAACAGGGACTTGAACACTGTGTTATCAGTTTACAATCATGTTCACATTTGGCTGTCATTCTTTTTATACCCCTGGCATACGAAGTATGCCCGCATTCGTATGCCCGCAGGGGTATATAGTTTTCGTCTGTTCCCTCCGTCAGTCAGTTAACCCTTTCTTTTTACTTCAAAGTTTTTTGATTACTTATAAGTCTGCAGCCACTGATCAAAAACTTTTCATATTTAGTATGGGGCTACCTGGGAGGGTTCTCTTCAATTCTACATCTATGGACCCCTGGGTCATGCCCCAGGGTGGGGCTAGAGGTCAAAATCTAGGACACCCCAATAAAGTAGTATATTGCAGTTTGTTTATACAAACAATCTCCTAAAAAAGAAGGATGGGCATCAGACATGTTTATCACATCATCATTCAGTGTAATAAGGTCAAGGTCATTGTGACCTTATTTTCATGCTTCAGTGATTTTGACATATTTTGAAGCCTATTTCATGGATTAATGCCTCAATAAAGTAGTATGTTGCAGTTTGTTTATACAAACAACTTCATAAAGAAGGATGGGCATCAGACATGTTTATTACATCAACATTCAGTGTAATAAGGTCAAGGTCATTGTGATCATATTTTCATGCTCCAGCGAATTTGCCTTACAGCTTGAAGACTATTTCATGGATTAATGTGATACTTGGAATATTGGTTCTGTGTGACACGATGATTGACAGCATAACAAATGTAGGTCACCTTGACCTATATTTCATGGTCCAGTAATTTTGCCGCATATCTTGGAATGTTAATTGATGTATGAACATCATTATTTGGGATTATGAATTAGTATGGTCCAACAGTTGAGCTAAAAGTATACGTAGGTCACTGTGACTTATATTTCATAGTCCAGTGATTTTATGTAACATCTTGAAGACTATTTGATATATTACTATCATATTTTGGGATTGTGTGACCTATATTTCATAGCCCTGTGATTTTGTCTTATATCTCTCACTGTTTGATACCTAAATGTCATATTTACATATAATGACACAGTGTGACCAAAGTTTCACCTCAAAGTAAATATAAATCAGTATGACCTATTTTAACTTCATAATACATTAACCTATAGATAATGTGCTGCTATTCTCTTCTGTTTTCACACCTTCCACAGAAAAAACGACCTTTCAGTCGTTAATTAAAGTCTTAAACCAGAAGGTCCCTTAGACAGTTACCTGTGTGACGTAACTCTTCCCGCTTAATTGACCACGTGTCAGTTTCTTTTCTGTGGACAAAGAAATTCAACAAGGATTATTTACCTGTGATAGAAATTTGGATTATTTCTTTCCTCACGGATAAATTTCTGTATACTTGTGTTTCTTTTGTTTATTTATCACTCCTTTCACTTTCTGTGTTATTTAAAATTTTCAATTTTCGATTTCATGTATTTTTGGACTGGTCTTTTTCCACATGCGTTTTCGCGACTCTCGCTATTCGGCACAACGCTCGTGCGCGACCGGTTCGATAGTCGTGTTTATATATGCAGAATATTTTTGTTCTTTTAGTTCCAGGTTATTCAGCAATTACGATATGTTTTTCCTGGACTTTTATTTGCAGAAATCTTCAGTTGGCTAAAGATTCTCATGGTGGAGAAGCTGATTGTAAAGAACTTGTCAACCCTTGATGGGTTATAAGACAATTCTTTACTGATGGGAGCCCCACCCCATATGGCTATACTGCCGGGGTAAGACCCATCAAGGTGGCATCTTTGGGTACTTAGTATCCGATAAAGTCTAAGTCCACCAGTCACCAGTCACCGGTCATCCAGTCACCAGTCAACCAGGCACCAGTCAATCAGCTTCACCAGTCACCAGTCAACCAGGTGCCAGTCAACCAGGCACCAGTCACCAGTCATCCAGGTGCCAGTCAACCAGGCACCAGTCACCAGTCAACCAGTCACCAGTCACTGATCAACCAGGCACCAGTCAACTAGTCTCCAGTCAATAATTTAATTATTTTCTGGAAAGACTTAGTTTTTGACATATTTCACCGGACAAAATAGTCACGTATACTAACTTCCGGTCATTATGTCTAATTATTAAAAAATTTTCACCGGGCAAAGTATCAGTAATATTTCTGATACTTATACCCGGTCATATTATTATATTATTTCTGAATTTTCACCAGGCAAACTTTTACAGAAAGTGTCTGGTCAATTTTCGCCTAATAATTAATTATCATCGTGAAAAAGTTTCGAATACTTGTGCCCGCTCAGTTTTCATATATAATCTCCCTTTTTCATCGGACTAGAGTTACGAATACTACTATCCGATCAATTTGTCAAATTGCTTGTAACTTTACCAGGCAACAGTTACGAATACTAGTGTCCGGTCATTATGTCGGGTAACTAGTGTCAAAATAGTGATCACTAATTCCCGAACAATCTATTATCGTATATAGAGCTCCATTCATGTTTAAGTCAATGGATATAGGTTATTAAGTGAAATACATAGTACCTTTTCATACATAAAATTCTGTACAGTCTTTCCCGAATCAGACTAGAATCTTTAATATTCCATTGACTTATTATAGGAGTGTAATTCCATTAATATTTTAAATTAACTTATGTTTTATCTCTTTTATCCGCTAGAAAGAGTTAAACTTCCGACTATAACAAAATTTTTACCGGGCAGCAGTTCGTAGACTAGTGTCAGGTCATTCAAATTATGTTTTATCTCTTTCATTCGCTAGAAAGCGGTTAAATTCCGGCTCTAACGAAAATTTCATCGGGAGGCACTTTGTAGAGTAGTGCCAGGTCATTCTAACGAAATTCCACCGGGCAGTAGTTTCGTAGACTTTGTGTCGGATTACTAGTGTCCGAGTAGTCACTAGTACTCGCTCAACATATATTTATTTATTAACCACTATAGACATGTATAGTCTTGGGTTATAGGTTATTGAATGACAGCGATGGGTTCTAATACCTAGTAGCCACTTATATTGTTGAATTCTGTCCAGTCACTTTTGAACTTGACTTAAATTCTATATATATATTTATTATTGAAAATGAATTAAGAATTATCGGTTACGATTAAATTCGCAATTCATTCACTAAGTGTAGAAGATACTTCCAGCTATAATTATATCTCTTTTATTCGCTACAAAGTAACTTCTTACATATTCACCTTATTCGGCTCTAGGGCAAAGGTGAACTATAAAACTATCGTTATTTATAAGAAGAAAAATATACACGAAATCTAAAATTTTTTCTCCTTTCCTCCCCTGTTTTTCTTCTACATGCTTTGATATGTAATCAGCATGTAATCTAAGGAGTAAATTGACAAGAAAGTAGCAATCTATCTTCCCTGCCACATCCAGACACTGTCACGATATGACTGAAAAAGGTTGAAAGCGACGTTAAGCCCAAATCAAACAAACGGTAAGATTTAGCCAAACTATGACCGTCTTACAGTTAGCTGCGATCAACCTTATTCTTATCTCTCTTATTCTCTGTCAAACTCTTAAGTTATGATGTTGACAGTTTCTTCTTTATTATTTTGTCAGGACATCAAACACTTTTATATGTCTATGACAAAACTAATTATCAATGGTTTAGGTTGTTTTTTCTTCCCAGCAGTTTTATGCAAACTCTGTATTATTTTATTGCTTGACTAAAAATTCGTAATACAATTAGTCTAGCAATAGTTTTAACCATTATGTTTGTCTATACCTTTTTCTTCTGATGGATAACTTAGTTATAGTTAAGTTAACTCCATCTACTTTTATTATCTCCCCTTCTTTAATTTAATCAAAGGGAAATAATTATACATTATGGTTATTTTAAGTCCGTGTCTGTTCATTGGAAACTGTCCTGTCGCTCCAATTAACAGAATCTAATTAGTTTATAATTCTAATAGCTTAGACTATTACAATTACATTGCTTCACATATCTAGAATTTTATCCAAAATATCTACATATATGTCAGTTATCTATAGGAAACTCCACTGAGTAGACTTTTCCTTATTTATTCAAGACCCTACATAGACTACTTACAGTGTATGGTCTTGGCTTTTTGTTTTACAAATTTTGTTTTGAAAATATTTCTATATTCCTAGCTTACTTTGCGATGGAATATTTATGTTATGTCTCAATGACTCCTTTTTCTTTTTGAAGCCAATTGTTGTTTCCCAAAAAGAAAAAAAAAGGGGGGGTGGGGGTGGGGGGGGGCCAATGTTAGGTCTCTGAGACTTAAGAACTGGCTTCCTCTAGAGTCTACTATTATATATAAGGTTGTTAGATCATAACACCTTAAAGATATGCTATTTTGTGAATCTAGATCATTCTTTCTATTAAATATAGAATTAGAATGTATCTGATTCCTTTGAGTTTCCTGAGTCTTAACCAGAAGTGGTGAGATATTATTGGTGTTAGAATTAGGAGAGCACCTCCCTCCTATTCTGCAAATTCTAGCACATTATCTATAGGTTAATGTATTATGAAGTTAAAATGAAGTTTTTTAAAAGTATAACATATTTTAACGAGTAATACTTAACCTATAGATAATCAATTATCTCCCTCTGCCCACCCTCGCTTATCTCTCCTAATTGTGTCTATTGTTTTACACATAAAAGAAACTGACACGTGACCGGCCTCGGTGGCTCAGTTGGATGCGCCGTCCGACTGGAGACCAGGAGGTCGCGGGTTCAACCCCCGCCGAGGTCGGCAACATTCTTTCGTGGAGATTGATCATGAAATATTTTCTACGGTCATTCTCTCCCTTCCGCTGATTCAAGAAGGGCAGTTGTCAGTTTCTGGCGAAAGAATGTGCACAATACTGGTTAACCGCTTAGAGGACTAAGCCTGCCCAGTAAACGTGTGGTTAGGTAAACTGACCGCGCTCGACATGACTCCATTGGGTTGACTGGGCCGTAAAACCTCAACACAAACAAAACAAACTGACACGTGGTCAATTGAGCGGGAAGAGTTACGTCACACAGGTAACTGCCTAAGGGACCTTCTGGTTTAAGACTTTAATTAACGACTGAAAGGTCGTTTTTTCTGTGGAAGGTGTGAAAACAGAAGAGAATAGCAGCACATTATCTATAGGTTAAGTATTACTCGTTAAAATATGTTTTACTTTTAAAAAACTTCATTTTCATGGTCTAGTGATTTTGCTTAATATCATTTAGGTTATTTAATGGATTAACATCATAGTTGGTACAATGCATCAATGTGACCATCAGATTAAATTCTCAAGTATATGTAGGTCAGTGACCTATATTTTATGGCTCAGCAAATTTGCTTCATGTCTTGAAGACTATTTACTCGAGGAAAGTTGTACTTGGGATGATAGATCAGTGTCACTCAGAGACTGACATTGTAAACTATATCTTGCCTTATATCATTTTCATTAACTTTAAAATATTATATAATTAAGAAATGGCGCTGGCCGGGGGTATTCATGACCCTCTGGGCACTTGCTCTAGTTATGAATTGAAATGTTTAGCTCGCTTGTAATACTGACACACCAGCAGGTATGACACTGCCTTTTGCAGCATTCTTGTCTTAACCCATGTCGTGCTGAATAAATTAAGATGCCACACCCACATCTTATTTTCAGCCAATCAGATTACTTGATCCAAGAATTTGATTCAAATGTACATACGCAATGACAAACAGTGCAGATCCAGTTCAATTGGCTTCTTCAGAAAATTTTTCCTGGAAAAATGTTTTTTTGAGTGTCTCCTAATCTTATTGTATCCCATTAACAAGTCTATGAAATATGTACTCATTGTTCCTTCAGAATTTGAAGTGAAAACAGAGTTATCCAATATGTTATAAAGAAATAAATCAGAATTTTGTGCTATTTAAACCTTATCCATTGCTGTCTGCATATGGTTCTGAAGACCCATTGTCTCATTGCATGGTTCATATTTTTTTGGTAGTATAATACAATTAAAATGTGGGAAGATAATTCTTGTAAAAATTGTTGTTACAGATTGCCAATGTAATTGATGGTCATGCAGCCACTTTAACAAGACGATCAGAGAGAGATGTGTTTTTTATGGCTACACAGGGTATTGTGGAACTAGTGCAGAGGTGAGTTTATATCATAGCTCTTGATATGAGGAGTATCCAGATAAAATGTTTTCTCATTTCTTCACCAAATGATGGCATTTTTAATGAGTACTCACAACATGACTTTTTGTGGAGAAATATTGAAAATATCAATAATTTTTCATTAACCCTTGTCCTGCTGAATAAATTAAGAAGCCACACCCACTTGTAATTTTCAGCCAACCAGATTACTTGATCCAGATAGTGGCTATAAATTTGCATACTTGCTGGCAAACAGTGCAGATCCAGATCAGTTGGCTTCTTCAGCACTGTTTGCAAAATAGGGTATATCCGGGTTCAGCAGGACAAGGGTTAAGAGAGTAACAAACATTGGTTTTGCTAGGTATTAACATATAGAATAGAAAACAACTTTTTCTAGAATTACTATAACAATGAAACACCTACAATAACCATCAAGGAATCCAGAATATTTGGAAAGTAAGGAAATCTTATTTGTTATCTGCTTACTTCGCCATGAACATACTGTATTTACCCTAACTGTTTGGACACGTTATCTTCTTGCAATCCTTGTCCTAGAATTTGAACATCTCTATTGTATGGGTCTACACTTCGATGGGTCTACACTGTTTGCTCAGGTCTACCAGTCTGAATACTTACAGTAAGTACCGAGTAAGTATTCTTTATAAATCTATAGCGGGCCGTTATCTGCACGTCAGGGTAGCTGACGTGCTGATCTGACGGGCAGCTGACGTGCTGATAACAGCCCGCTATAGATTTATAAAGAATGCTAGCTGGGTAAGATAATTCCATGTTGTTTATATTGAGAACTTGTTAGGGAGGAGTGTGATAATTCTGGGATAATTTTTCTCCGTTAAAACATGAGTACTCATTAGAAGTGCCTCAGCTTGAGGCTTTTCTGGTTTGTACCCACAGTACATGCTTTTATGGAGAACTTAAGAAAATTATCTTAGAATTAACATCAAATGCGTCTCCTTAAACTTTTCAGCCTTGAGTTTCAGAAATCGACTCTTCCATCTCTGAATTTGGATACATCCATTGACACAAATAAGGGTTTGCTTCAAAAATTAGAAACAGAATGGCAAACAGTGTGAATCCGGATGAGATGGCATGTTATTGAGCCTTCTCATCAGGATCTACACTGTTTGCAAATGTAGCCATTTGGGTCTATAGGGCTGAAAAGGTTATCTCCTCTGATCATGGTTTTAGTTCTGTTCTACTGACATGTAAGGTTTGATTTTAATGTTTGTACATTATAGGTACAGAAATGGTATTAGAGGTCATATGAAGTCTGTGATACAAGATCTCCTTAAACAATACCTCAGGGTAGAAACACAGTTTCAGCATGGTAAGAAATAAAAGTGGGGGTGGTTGGGTGAAGCAAAGGGGTCGTGTATCTTACGTCACTGGAGCGTCCAACTAATATTGGCTTACAGTTGGGCAAGGCCTGCTGTCCTTGTAGCAGGTAAGGGTAGAGGGGGAAGGTTTTTATTTCTTCTGTTTCTTCACTTGCATTCATTTTCCTTTCTCCCCTGTCCCTCTCTTTCATCTCCTCTACTATGTCTCTCTTCTCCCTTTCTCTGGGAGACGACACAAAATGACTCACAAGGGTTGACGTGTCGTTAAACCCCAAATCAGTCAAAAGAAATAAAAGTAGTTAGGTTGACTAGGTTTGTTAAACTTTGTTCACCGTGGTAAGAAACCATAGTTACTAAGTTGACTTCATTGAGACTGATTTGCTGCATTTAAATAATAAGTAACATTTCTGTTGAGCCCACTTGTAGTGAGCAAAAGATAGTCGTAATGTTCATATAAGTGAGTCAGTCTGTCTGTCTGTTTGTGTGTTCATTTTTCTCTGGGCACTTTGGAAATAAATCCTGAAGTCTTATGGTCCACAGGTTGCAGCTCAAGCTTCATCAGTGCATGTATCTCACTACCTCAGATGGCCTTCTACAAAACTAGATGACAGCGTCCCACTTTTGCAAAAATCAACGTGGTCAAGTTTTAGGAGTTGGAGTCATATCTCTGCTTCCACAGGGGCCAGCTCCTGAAACTTTATCAGAGCATGCATCCAGCCACCCCAGGTAATCTATTGCAAAACAAATTCAGTGTCTTGTATGCAAAAATTGACACCTGATCAGAATTTATCACAGCTGCCACAGATACCAGACCCTCGGACTTCATCAGCACATGCATCCCACTAGTCCATGTGACATTCTAACTTATTCGAGGTCACTGTGAAAATATACACCTAGCTGTTGTGTGGTTATTATACAGTATGATCAGTTGGCATCATCTGCAGGTCAAAGGCACTGATCAAGAGTGAATATACAGTGTAACCTCGATATGTTGAAGTCCAAGGGAATTGAGAAACTACATCGGGTTATCCTAAGTTCCAGATGAGCAAATTGTCACCAATATACATGTCGAGGGTTGAGCGCAAGACTATAGTAACTGAAACATATTTTTGAAACCCTTGTTTAGGGGCAATTTGGACCCCTTTGTAAACAATGCAAATTTAGGTGCCATTGCTCATACGAGCAATGGCACCTAAATTTTCATTGTTTATAGAAAGAAATGTTGTAATCTTCATAACGCCTTCATGGTGAGGAGATTAGGTTTGGGGGAAAAACAACCATCTGACTTACGCCAGTCTTGCGCTCAACCCTCGATGTACAGACTGAGCACTTTGGTAGAATCAGCATTTCTACAACGTACAATCATGTACGTTTCAGTACGAAAGTAAGTAAGTGATTGACAAACAAAGCTTGGCACCTCTTTGGCCGATAAATTTTGACTTCCACACAAGCAGTGGTAAAATAATGTAAAACTGCTTATCGGGAATAGAAAATCAGTTCGAAATAGCAGAGTCTTCATGTTAACCGAGTTCGACACAAACAGGGTCCAAATGCAATAAAATATAGGGAAACTGATCGGGAATGGAAAATCTCTTCGACATAAGTGGTGCTTTCGAGATAAGCAAGTTCAAGATAACGGGATGCACCTGTATTTAAATTTCCTTATATTATCTAAATAGTTGTGTTCCTGTCTGCTCTGTAAGTTTGTAGGGCATTGAAGGATTTTTTAATTACTGGAACAAATCTTGACTATAGTGAAACAGTGTTTTGTGAAATAACCAGGACTGTGGTTTGGAAGTCAAGGTCACCAAGAAGGTCAGAAATTCTGTTACTTTATCTATAAATACAGTGGTGTTCATGCCTACTATGTTTTGCTTTGGGTTAAATAACACTTTCCATCCTAACAATTAATTTTGTAGGTCACTACGATAAGTGTATTGCCCATTTGATGGAGAGAAACAAAGATGATATGGCTGTTGTGACAGGAAATATATTTTCCAACCTAGCGGTACAGAAGAAGAATGCCTTGGTCATCATGCTTATTGTAAGTGAAAGTATGTTTAATGTCTTAAAGTTATGACCACTTTACTCCATACTTTTCAGGCCTGAATTTTGCTTTTTATACCCCAAACATTCGAAGAATGGTGGAACAGGCATATAGTGTTACCCCTGTCCATCTTTCTGTCCATGTGTCTGTCTGTCTCCGTCCCTGTGCAGCATTAGCAATTTGAGTTTAAGTTTTTTCAGGCGGGGGCATCCTTGTCCTGTGGACACATTTCTAGTTTATGCTGTTGTTTTTTAAAATACGTAGTGGCAAACAGTATAGACCCTGATTAGACTGCTCCTTTAGAGCACTCTGATATGGGTTTGCACTGTTTACATATGCCATGTTGTCAGAAACTTTGGGATCTCGAATTTCAGGATATTTAGCATAGATTGAACTTTCCCCCCAAAAAAAACCCCAAAAAACAACAACTAAGCTTGGTCTTATGATTATGAAATGTTAACCCTTAAAGTTCTAACCACAACTACAGCAGAACTTATCATTTGTTTTATTTTCAGTGAAAATAAGACTTGGCATTTCATGTGAATTCACATGAAATGCCAAGTTTTATTTGCTCTAAAAAAATAATGATAAAAAAGTTAGAAGGGCTTCTGTTAGTTTTGTTTAGTGCTTTAAGTATTATTGTGAATGATACTTGAATATATTATACTGTAAAGGGCTTTATTTTTGTTATGAATTTAACCCACTATAACCCAGACACCCTCAGTGGATACTTTCAGGATGCAAATTGGAAGGGACCATTATCGTATTTTAAAGGGTTGTTATATAGAAACTGTCTCAGGTGCTTCTGTCATTATAAATGGTTAATGCCATGACAAACTTTGTAGATTTTGCTTGATTGGATTATCCAGTGGTCTATTTGTTTGGGATGCAAAGCATTATGGGTTAACACTTAGCACTCTGGGTAAAATTTTCAGCAGACAACATTTTGAAATATTTTTCTTATTTTTCCCAGAAAACAGGATTTGACAGGAGACAACTTGCTTGAAATGTCTGGGAAAAATAAGAAAAATATTTCAAAATGTTGTCAGCTGAAAATTTAACCCAGAGTGCTAAGCGTTAACCCATAATGCTTTGCTGAAAATGCCCAGTGTGTGGTAAAGGTTAACATCCTTCTACCATGTGAAAATTTTATCAGTATGGAAAGAAAACCAAGTGAATGATTTGAAAAAAAACTAAATTCTGTAATCCTAATTTGGGTGGTGCACTCTCCTGCTGAAACTTTTGGAGCTTTGGCCCGGAAGATACTTGCTTCACTTGAAGCATGTTTGTTGGGGTTTGTGCCTTTTTTTCAGCTGTTGCATTCTTTCCTTTCTCGCTTTTGCTCTTGAAGACAGCTTGACATGACCGAAGTACTCTTGACAGGGCCCGCCTCGGTGGCTCAGTTGGATGCGCCATCCGACTGGAGACCAGGCAACATTCTTTCGTGGAGATTGATCATGAAATATTTTCTACGGTCATTCTCTCCCTTCTGCTGATTCAAGAAGGGCAGTTGTCAGTTTCTGGCGAAAGAATGTGCACAATACTGGTTAACCGCTTAGAGGACTAAGCCTGCCCAGTAAACGTGTGGTTAGGTAAACTGACCGCGCACGACATGACCCCATTGGGTTGACTGGGCCCCTAAAACCTCAACACAAACAAACTCTTGACAGGGCTATTACACTTAAACTGAGCCTGTTAGTACTGTAATCTGAAGGAGAGGAGTGTTATTGACACTTTAGTTTAGCACTCCCCTCCAGTTCTGAAAGTTGCTATTATGGCCCTGTCACATGGATATAAATACTTGAAAAAAAGTAACTTTATTTATATGTCTATAATAAAGTACATATAGTTGGAAATTGAAAGGACTGTAATTTATTCTGGCCAACCATTAATCAATATAGGCCTACAAAGCAAATTATTATCATTGTGGATTTGAATACTGCTCAGGATAGAATTCATGATTTTATGGTGTTCCCATAAATTGAACCTGTCTCCAGTTATCACCTCATCACTGTGCCTAAATGGCTAACATGATTGATGGGACATTCAAACATCAAAAGATCATCATCTGTATTTTCAATAATTGTTTTGATTCCAGGACCATCTGTGTGGCAAGGACTACAGTCTAACAGAGGATCTGGTGTCCATATTAACAGAACTCACAAACCTCAACAGAACAGAAAATGCCAAAGTTGCCCTTAAAGCAAGACAGGTGAGATGTTTTGGCATTCATTTGCTATATTTTATTATAAGTGTCACCTATTATGCAGGCATCTGGTTTTCCATTTGTCCATTTGTTCATCAATCCATTGACCTTTGTATCGACCTTTGCATTCAAGTCCATTTCTGAATAACTATTACACCAGCAGTCATCCTACCTGGCATGGATTCAAAACTTTTCAGTTTCATTTTATGACGATGACTTATTTTTTCATAGTCAAAGGACTTTGACATTTTTTACGTCAACCCTAGTGTTCATCTCCATCTCTTTCTTGCAAAAGAATGTGCACAATACTGGTAAACTGCTTAGGGGACTAAGCCTGTCCAGTGTAAGTGTGATTAGGTAAACTGACCGTGCTAGATACGATCCCAGTGGGTTGACTGGGCCGTAAAACCTCAACACAAACAAATCAGCTCCATCTCTCATCAACGGTATGGCTTACAGTCATCAAACTTTGCATACACTTCCTCCCTAACAGGGACTCAAACACCCAAATATCATTTTATGATGCTGATCTATACTTCATGATGTAGTGACTTTGTCATTTTTTGCATCAACCCTAGCATTTAGCTTTATTTCTAATTAGTCATATGACCTAGTTTTCAAAACTGACCTACACTTCCTTCCTAGAAGCGGTCTGTGTAGCAGAGTTAGGGCTAGTGCTCCTGACTTTTGATCACAAGGTCTGGGGTTCAATTCAACTAGAGGCTGAATTCAGCTCATGACTATGGCATTTATTTGTGCAGAGCCTTTCATTATCATCCTTTCATTGTCTCTGTATGACTTAAATAATGTTGAAAGGGACATAAAACACCAAAATCTTCATCATCCTCCCTAACAGGGACTCATATACTGTGGTATCATTTTGTGACCTTGACCTACATATCTAACTACTTTGTCATTTAGTGCTTAACTCATTTATAATACTGACAGGTGTTGGCAGGTGAGATACTGCCTTCCACAGAGTTCTTATTTTTTGACAAAAACATGTAGATACTCATTTGAAGAACCCTGGCAAGGCATTTCTATTACTTGTTGACAAGGTAAGTATTGGAGAAATAAGAAAATTGTTTAAATGTACCTAAGTACTCCTCCTACCGTTATTTGGAGTTACGATACAGCGCAGTTAGTTTTTATGATGTTTGAAATTACAAGATATAATTTTCTGTCTCAGGTGTTGATAGCTGCCCATCAACCACCCTATGAATTACGTCATAACCAGATGGAGAATATTTTCTTGTCAGCTGTTGATATGTACGGCCATGATTTCTGTCCTGAAAGCCTACAGGTAAGTTATTACTACATGTATGTGAGAATTCGGGCCGCTATTGCGTATGTGAACAATAAAGTCTAGGGCCCAGTTCAAAGCGTTGTTAGCTTAATGAAATGTTTAGTGGTCAAAATATTAAATGTTCTAGTAAGTACAATATCTACTGCGCAGGTATTTTCGCTGAAAAAATGTGAGTAGCAAATGCAAAAGCTACTCACATTTTTTATACCCTGCCGCACAATAGTGGCAGGGTATTATGGTTTCACGTTGATTGTCCGTGTATCCATCCGTCCGAGCCGGCCTCGGTGGCTCAGTTGGATGCGCCGTCCGACTGGAGACCAGGAGGTCACGGGTTCAACCCCCGTCGAGGTTGGCAACATTCTTTCGTGGAGATTGATCATGAAATATTTTCTACGGTCATTCTCTCCCTCCCACTGATTCAAGAAGGGCAGTTGTCAGTTTCTGGCGAAAGAATGTGCACAATACTGGTTAACCGTTTAGAGGACTAAGCCTGCCCAGTAAATGTGTGGTTAGGTAAACTGACCGCGCTCGACATGACCCCATTGGGTTGACTGGGCCGTAAAACTGCAACACAAACAAATCCATCCATCCGTCCGTCCATCAGTTTTTCGTTTCCGGATGATAACTTGAGAAAACATCAATGGATTTTCACCAAACTTGGTATGTGCATTGATATTGTGGAGATTTGGTTTGGGATTGCTAATGGGCAAATTTCGTCAATTTTTGATGGTTATCTGCCCGAGACATGCCCATATTTTTGATTCCAGATTATAACTTGAGTAAATAACAAGGGATTTTCACCAAACTTGCTATATGCATTGACATTAAGGAGATCTGGTTTGGGATTGCTAATGTGCAAATTTCGTCAAATTTTTACGGAGATATCTGCCCGAGACATGCCCATATTTTCGTTTCCGGATGATAGCTTGAGTAAATAACAAGGGATTTTCATCAAACTTGCTATATGCATTGACTTTAAGGAGATCTGGTTGGGATTGCTAATGGGCAAATTTCTTCAAATTTTTACAGAGTTATCTGCCCGAGACACGTCCATATTTTAGTTTCCGGACGATAACTTTAGTAAATAACTAGGGATTTTAACCAAACTTGCTATATGTATTGATATTAAGGAGATCTGTTTTGAAATTGCTAATGGGCAAATTTCGTCAATTTTTTACGGAGTTATCTGCCCGAGACACGCCCATATTTTTTATTTCTGGATGATAACGAGTAAATAACAAGGCCTTTTAACCAGACGTGCTATATGCATTGATATTATCAAGATCTGGTTTAGGATTGTTATCTGTCCATTGATATTATCAAGATTATAGGATTGTTATCTGTCCCTCCGTCATTTTCTTTCCAGACATTTTCACAATGATAAATTTAATATATAAACAAATAATTGCTATGGTGGGGTATTAAGCTTGCGGTGCTTTTATTTAGCAAAAATATTAGTGTATATGCCATATTTAATGGTCAAAGTTTTAACGATACATTAACTAACGACATTGTTAGTTTTGAACAACTGGGCCCTGATCAGTCATCATTGCCCACTTAGAGAATCCATGGGTACTGTATTTACTCAAAGTATTCAGTCAGAGAGATTTGAGCAAGCAGTGTAGACACAGATTAGATGCAGCAAAATGCAGATTTTGATCAGTGTTTGCACTGTCTCTCATCCAGCAGGTTTTAGACATCAGTAGGTAGTAAATGGACTGGGCCCAGTTGTTCAAAGCTAATGATGTCGTTAGTTAACGAATTGTTAAAATTTAAATCAAGTGATACGCAAATATGCTGAAATATTTTGCTGAAAAAATGTGAGTAGCTTTTGCAGTGCAAAAGCTACTCACATTTTTTCAGCAAAAAATTTCAGAATATTGTATATTGAATCTGCTAAAACAGTTAACAAAATGACCCTTAACGAGCTCGTTAAGCTAACGACGCTTTGAACAACTGGGCCCTGGTTCAATCTTTAGGAAAAGTATGGTAAGACGTTTAGGTGTCCCAATACTTAGAGTAAATACTTTACCGGTGATTATGTCAAAACACAGAAATACTGATCAGACTGTGAATACCAGGCTGAGCTGGGTTTTTGTTGTTTACAAATGTCATAACTATTTTATCATATTACACATCATGGGCTTTCTGTGGATACTGTATATACCCTAATTATTGGGACATTTTAACTCCACACCATACTTGTCCTAGAGTTTGAACAAGTCCATTTTACTTCCCAGTTGATGCATCTTAAAACTGCTAGATGAGTGATTAACAGTGTAGATCCATATTAGATGTTGCATTCCGCAACATGTGATACGGGTCAGCACTATTTGCTCAGGGCTGTTTGGCCCAGTACTTAGTGCAGATATTGTAGATAATTTGGAGTCATATATATGACTTTCTGGGCCCAGTTGTTCAAAGCTTTGTTAGCTTAACGAGCTCGTTAAGGGTCATTTCGTTAACTGTTTTACCTGATTCAGTATACAGTATTCTGATATTTTTTGCTGAAAAATGTGAGTAGCTTTTGCAATGCAAAAGCTACTCACATTTTTCAGCAAAAAATTTCAGAATATTTGCGTATCACTCAATGTAAATTTTAACGAATCGTTAACTAACGACGTCGTTAGCTTTGAACAACTGGGCCCTGTTGTATTTTTAGAAACTGTCAACAAATACATTATCAAAAGGGCACACTTACTTGGTTAAGAATTATCATGAATGTGAGAAGAGGGCATTTTGAGTACAGTACGTGTATGTTTTGGATTGCATAATTCATTTGCTAGAGAACAGAACCTGTGCAAGTAATTTTTGTACTTGTAAAGCTACTCCTGCAAGTTTCCAGATCATTTACATCTTCCTTTTAGAAATATTTTTGATTCTCACATTATTGAAATTGAATTTGAGTATTATGGTGTTGAAGTGTATTTGAGTATTTCATGAGATCCTTGTTTTCTTAAGGGGAATGAATTTTCTATTCAGGAGAGACAACTTTGTCAAATAGTTTGGCATTTTTTCTGAAAAGGGCTATACTCTAAAAGGAAATTCTTTCCTTTTTGAGTATAAGCCTTTTCAAAAAAATCACTGGTATGCAGAAAAGCAAACAAGAAGTCCTAAAAATTGCCTCCCATATAAAAAAAAAAATGCAGAAAAAAAAACAACTACCATATGTGTTGTGTCCCCTTAACACATGCTTACGGAATTAAATTTTGTTTTCAGAAACTGATTCATTCAGAAAGTGCTATATATGATGTCTTACAAGACTTCTTCTATCACAGTAAACCATTAGTCAGAGTGGCTGCCCTTGAAGTAAGTATCAGATTTTTTTTTGTCCTGGCCTTAATTGATGTTCTTTAAAACACTTATATTTGGCATCATATTTTTATTTTGGTGCTGTTGGCGGTCAAGAAAAAATTGCCAAAATAAAACCCATCAATAAAGATCAAAGAGCACAAGAGAAGAAAAACAAACTGGCAGAAATTATATTCCAAACACACATCGCAAGTATGATGTAGGGCAATACAACGTCAGTCAGTCAAGGGCATTACTTCTTAAGAAGATGAACATAGGGAGCATAGAAACTAATAATAACTCAAATTCTGTTTTGTTGAGTATTTAAATAACAATAGAACTGATTTGTATTCACTCACACGCCAAGAACAATGCAGTGTGGAAAACAGTTGAAAATCACTGTGTATGACTTGCAAATCACCATGTAGAACCCGGATACATAAGACACACAGGGCTACATCAGAAATCACAGATTTTTTTCCCCAGAAATCAAAAATCCACTGGCAAAAAGTGGAGGCAATGATCAGACAGTGAGGATGTATAGTTTTATAAGTTCCTCAACTGTTAGTGCATATTTGACCATATTTACTATAAATAGATAGAAAGACATGCCTGAGCAAACAGTGTAGAGCCAGATCAAACTGCTTAAAATTTTTGTCACCTGGTTCAGTAAGCAGGTGCAATAAAGAGTCTGGTTTATCTGTTTGCCTGCCCGTCAACATTTGCATCAAACCTAGCACTTCACTCCGTTTTGGATTGAGACCTACAATCACCAGATCTACTGATACAGGTTCTGAAGTTGTGGTTTAATGGCCCTAGTGTTAAATTTTATTTCAGATTAAATGTTTTTCACACCTTCATTGATATGTTGCCTTTCTAACATGTACACCAGCAATGCATTGTCAATTAGTATATCACTTTTTTCCTTCATTTCTCAATTTTAACTGAAAGAATGACCTTTCTAAATCATGAGAAATAAGAAAAGAGATTCTACTTTATACAGCTTGTCAGGAAAATATCCTACTAGACAATTTAGTATTGAAACAAATTTCTATCCTAAATTTTCTGAAAAGGGGTCTGCTATAAAAGGAAGGAATTTGCTCCTTTTTAGAAGGGTCTTGGTGTGGAGGAAAGCAAACAGGAAGTCACAAAAGTTGTCTCCCTTATAATAAAGGGCTGAAAATCTACCAGAATTATCAAGTTCTCTTAAAATATGCATTTTTTTTTTTTTTTATATTTATAGGTGTATATAAGAAGGGCATACATTGCCTATGATTTGAGTAGCCTTGTACAGAGAGAGTTAGAACCAGGGGTGTGTGTGGTAGAGTTCAGGTTTCTCTTACCAAGATCTCACCCTAACAGGTATGTTAATCTTTCTTAACAAGTCCAGCCAGGATAAAGGGTGTATACAGAAGATGTTATTTTGCACCGAAACATATCTTATGGGTACTCATTGGAATTGCCTTGGCAATTCCATAAGATATGTTTCATAAGTTATGTTAATATGTTTCATAAGATATGTTAATCTTCCATATTTTTTATATGAAGTATGATTCTTTCTCTTTCATATAAATTGACAATTCCAATGAGTACCTACAAGATATATATTTTTTGGTGAAAAAATAACAATTGTTTGAAATAACTGACTCCTCTGCAAAGCATATTTAACCACACCCATATGGATATTGCCTCATTTTTCCTTAGACAAACATTACAAGTTAAATATACAGGTAACAATCAGTATGCAGTGTTTGTCTAACCTTTACCATTTGATCTTTACCTGAGCTTTCATTTCACTGGTTGTCAGCCACCTCTGCAGAGGAGTCAAATACTTTATCTGGAGCCAAGACTGATCAAGGTTCCATAAATAATAATAAACCTTTAAGCCACAGACACAAAAGCAGTAGACGATATTCTAGAATACATATCTGTACTTTGTAAGAGAAAATAAGACTTGCTGTTTTATGTGAATCATCTGCCTTGCGCTGGCCTCGGTGGCTCAGTTGGATGTGCATCCGACTGAAGATCAGGACATTGCAGGTTCGACCCCCACTGGGTGATCAGCACCATTCATGCGTGGAAATTGATCATGAAATATTTTCTACGGTCATTTTCTCCCTTCTGCTGATTCAAGAAGGGCAGTTGTCAGTTTATGGTGAAAGAATGTGCACAATACTGGTTAACCGCTTAAAGAACTAAGTCTGCTCAGTTAAAAGTATGGTAATGTAAACTGACTGCGCTCAACATGACCCCATTCGGTTGACTGGGCCGTAAAACTTCAACACAAACAAAACATCTGCCTTGCAAACAATCAACATGAAATGTCAAGCCTCATTTTCTCTGTAAAATGATAAAAAGAAGTATTACAGAATATCATGTACTTCTGTTGCGACTAAGGTTTAACTTGTGTGTCCTATTACATTGAGCTTGCCTGTATGAACTTGAGCTCTGGCATTAACATTAGTGTCAGTGTTAACACTTACAAATGCTCTTTACAAATGCTTTTTTAAAGATCTAATCTCCAGGATTGGGAATGGATTTAGCAGATATTGAAATGGATGTTAGATACTAGGCCAAAAACTAAAGTTTTATTCAGTACAAGCCCTCCCATGGATGGATTTAATTGATACTGTTACAAAGTTTTGTGCAGTTGAAGTATGAAACCCATTTATTGACCTTGAGATTGAGGTCGTAGGCTTAGATTTTTTTTTCATATGATGGGCAAATGCCAGTTCAGGTCAGCTACCCTGCCCTATGACAGATATTGTTTTATTGTAGATGTTTAGAGTATTTACAGTATATTATATCACAACTTTATGATATTGCAACCGACATGCAGACTAGCTTGCACTTCTGTGCAGTTATATAATATTTGACCCTTAAGCATTCTATAAGCAGACAGCCTAGACCCTAATCAGACTTCTTGGTGGAGATCTTTTTCTTATTGAATTACTTGGACATCTTTTTATTAATATCATATCCTGACTGGTCCTATTGGCTTAATTATGGATCGGAAGGTTGTCGGTTTGATCCCAAGTTAGGTCATATCTAAGACTTTCTAAAATTTATTGCACTTAGCAGTTTGTACAGCACACTGTTGTCATAGCATGCAGTATAATAGCATTAAAGTAATGCTGACAGTGTTGAGGCTCAACTCAAAGCAAAACCAGAATGTATCCTTCTTTTTGTTGACTGTTCCACGGTGGTTCTTCTGTTAAAGCTATTTTGTGTTTGTATGTTGGTTATTGCAACTGTGATTTTGTATCTTGTCATTGATTATTCCTCGTCTCCTCTGTTTTTTTGTTTTTTTTTGTTTTTTTTTTGTGCCTTGGGAAGTCTATTCTTTATATTTAGACCGTGCTGTGCAAAAATGTGACTTTGGGCATATGCAGACAGCAAAGGCCCAGACCAGCCTAGGCATCCATGTAGTCTGATCAGGGCCTTCGCTGTCCGCTTACAGAATCATTAGATACTATAAAGAATGTACCAATAAAGAGCAAATACCTGGATGAGACTTTGCACATGTGTGGGATGAATTTGAATCCATGCAATTTGGGCATGCTTGAAGACACATTTTTACTTGGCATGGCCCATTTATGTCACATAGATTCTAATAATGAGATAAATGAGGTGATAATTTACCATAAGTTTTGTTATTCTTGCTCCAAAAATACCTATTGGGTACCTATTGGAATTGCCTTGCTGAAGCATATCCTTTGAGTACCCACAAGATACGTTTTAGTTAAGGTGAATGGATAGATATTCAGAGCAGGCAACTGTCAAATTATTCCATGTCTCCCTTCTGAAAGGTGTCTTCTCTAAAAGGAAAGAATTTGCTCTCTTAGGCAGCAAATTCTTTCTTATTAGAGAAGACCCCTTTCCAGAAGGAGATCTTGCAGGAGAGCAAACAGGAAGTCACAAACGTCATCTCCTAATTGGCAGAAATTTTACCAAGTTTATTAGGTTCCCTTGAAAATAACAAAAATTATCATTAATTATCACTCGATATATTGCCTAATCTGGAGCTGTGATTATTGTTGCTCATGTTTGTGTGTTTACTGATATCCTCCTCTCTTCACTCCACCCCCAGCCCACCCCAACACACACCTTTTTTTTTTTTTTAGCTCACCTGAGCACAAAATGCTCAAGGTGAGCTATTGTGATCACTGTGTCCGTCTTCTGTTGTCAACAATTTCTTTAAAGGACAATTTCTTTAAACTACTAATCAAATTTCCTCCAAACTTATACAGAATTGTTCCACTCATAGCCCTTTACCAAAATTGCTCAAATGGTTCTGCTCCATTGAACAAGATGGCCACCAGAGCTAAAAAAGAGAAAAAAAAAATCTTTAAACGACATCTCCTCAGCGACCAGGTGCTGGATTTAAAAATAATTTCACAGAAATGTTTCTCTTATGACCCTTTACCAAAATTGCAAAAATGGTTATGCTTGGCTGAACAAAATGGCCACCAGAGCTTAAAATAGAAAAAAAACCTTTAAACGACATCTCCTTTGCTGCCAGTGGCCCGATTTCAAAATAATTTCATTGAAATGTTCCTCTAATGGCCCTCTGCCAAAATTGCTAAAATGGTTTTGCTCAGCTGAACAAAATGGCCGCCAGAGCTAAAATTAGAAAAAACATTTAAACAACATCTCCTCCCCGGCCACACTCCCGATTAAAAATAATTTCATAGAAATGTTCCTCTTATGGCCCTTTATCGAATTGCTAAAATGGTTCCGCTCCATTGAACAAGATGGCCGCCAGAGCTAAAAATAGAGAAATCTTTAAAAGACATCTGGTCCTAGGTCAGTGGCCCCGATTTCAAAATAATTTCACAGAAATATTCCACTTATAGTCTTTACCAAAACTGCGAAAATGGTTCTGCTCGGCTGAACAAAATGGCGACCAGAGCTAAAAATAGAAAAAAAGAAACTTTAAACAACATTTTCACCTAGGCCAGTGGCCTGATTTCAATATTATTTCACATATATGTTTCTCATATGTCTTTTAACCAAAATTGCTAAAATAGTTCCACTCAGCTGAACAAAATGGCCACCAGAGCTTAAAATGGACAAGAGACTTCTTTCCCTGCAAGTGCTTCACAGAGGTTTTTTTTTTCCCTGCTAGCGCTTCACAGGGTTTTCTTTACCATCTGGTGCTTCACATGGTGTTCTTTCCCTGCTGGTGCTTCACATATTTCTTACTGATAAGTTTTGCCATGGGAACCAAAACAAAATGGCCACCTTTAATCGACATCTCGCAAGCCATGACACCATCACTTCCACAAGCTGTCTTGAGCTCAGGTGAGCGATCCAAGGCCATATGGCCCTCTTGTTTGATTACCATTTTGTCATTGTTGAAGATATTTTAAAATTGCTCTATAGACTCTTTGTTTCTGGCAAAAGAATGTGCACAAGTACTGGTTAACTGCTTTGAAGACTAAGCCTGCTCAGGAAAAGTGTGGTTAGGTAAACTAACCTGCTGCACAACCTTAATAGTGTTGACTGGGCCGTTAAACTATAACCAACCAACTATAGCCTCTTTGCTGCTTGTCTAACATATGTCCCACCCCATGTATGAAATATAGGCCGTTATAACATAGCAAACAAGAAATTTCACTAGTTTGCAGAAAATATTTTTACTGCAAATTTTTGGAGAAACTTTGTCTCTAGGCAAAGGAGACTATTTACATTAAATGTGGAATGAACACACCCGCAAAAATCAAAGTAGCTGAAGTCATGTTTCTGGCTTGCACGTTTTCTCAAAATAAAATCTATAAAGGTTATATAAACCTATTTTCTGGGAGAAAAAAAAAAATAAAATGTGGTCTGTAGATTAACCATTGTTAAATAGTTGTCTGTCACTCTTTCCATAACTTTATTGATACCAGCTCTTTCAAGATTTACTGAGATATAAAGAGCTGACACAGTTATATTCTGATTTATCAGGCTTGGGCACCATCACTGTTGGTCGTTTGAAAGCCCGGGGTAAGTAACTGTTGATGGCGGCAGCTCTGATGAATCTACGACTTGAACTACTGCTTTGCTGCATCTTCTAACCTTTAATATACTGACTTCAATTATTAGCGGACAAAGATACTAACCTTAAAGTGTCAGTCACAACAGCAACAGAGGGCATTCTCGTATTTTGTTTCTTTTTTTTTTTTTTCAGAGATAATAAGGCTTGATATTTTTTTCCAGAAAACATAAGACTCAATATTTCATGTGAATGGTATGACCATTCATATGAAATGTCATGCCTTATTTTCTCAGAAAAATAAAATATTTGAGAAATGTCATCTGCAATAACTTTGAATGACATTTTAAGGGTTAAATATTTTCTTATACCCCTGCAAACCAGGTTTAAGAAGGGAGAATGCAGGAGATCAGGTTCGTTGGGCCATTTGTTTCAATTTATGCAATGGACTGCTAAATATTTTGTTAGATTTTCATGAAACTTCACAGAAACAATTGGTATACTGAGTAGCAGTGTGTGATAATACATTTTTATTAAGTTGATTTTTAAAATGGCTGTATGCCCTTGGTATTTGATCCATCTTTTTGAGTTTGTAGCACAAACTGCCCAGCAGGTTTTGTTAGATTTTCATAAGATTTTCACAGAAATAACCAGGGCCCAGTTGTTCAAAGCTAACGATTTCGTTAGTTAACGATTCATTAAAATATACATCGAGTGATATGCAAATATGCTGAAATATTTTGCTGAAAAAATGTGAGTAGCTTTTGCAAAAGCTACTCATATTTTTTCAGCAAAAAATATCAGAATATTGTGTATTGAATTGGCTAAAACAGTTAACGAAATGACCCTTAACGAACTCGTTAAGCTAACGACACTTTGAACAACTGGGCCCAGTATGATGAGCAGCAGTGTGTAACATTATTTGGTTAATTTTAGCCAGTTATCTCCCTTTGATACTCTGTTTCAAAGCATTATTAATACGAGATTGTAGTGCTATAGGAATATAAATCCCATTCAATGATAGTTCTGTATTGTTTGTATTCTTTCCCGAAACAGGGTTTGAATATTCAATCATATCCTTGCTAAAAAAAATTGCATGAAAAAGCATGTCCTGGTGGCAGGGTAAATGTTTGTCTACGGGCCCCCGTAGCCTAGTGGATAAGAGAGTTGACTCTTAATCCATTAGGTTTCTCACCGCTGTGGTTCGAGCCTCGCTCGGGTCATATGTGGGAAAGCCAAGTTCTGCTTACGGATGGTCAGGTGGTTTTTCTCCGGGTTCTCCGGTTTTCGCCCACCTTCGATGAACGATCGGCTCGATATAAGTGAAATATTCTTGAAAGGGCCGTAAAACCCAAATCAAAAAAAAAAAAAAAAAAAAAAAAAAAAAATGTTTGTCTGCTAATTTTGTCATCAGCATACTAAAGGTTATACAATAATGTACTGTATTTACACTAAGTATTGGGATACCTTATCTACTTACCATACTCGTCTTAAAATTTTAAATAGTCCATTCTACTACCAGTTGATGTGTCTAAAATATTGCTGTATGTATGGCAAACAGTGTAGACCCTGATCAGATGCCACATTCTGCAGCATCTGATCTGGGTCTACACTATTTGCAAAAGCCTGTCTGTCCCTATATTTAGGGTTATTACAGTATATGCCATATCTCAAACTGTGAGACAAAGTGTCAGAAAAAAATTGTATAATTCAGCTATCAGAATCTAAACCTCATGTAATTATGGCTAATTCATTTTATCGACTTTTATGGAAAACCCTTACTTTGTGTTTCATTTTATTTGTTAATTAAAGAAATACTATAAAATATTTAAACAGAACTGTTCCAATTTGGTGTTTGGTAGAGTTGGTGTGTGTTATTTTAGTGATCTCTCAGGATTTACTGAACAAGTTTGTTTGTTTGTGTTGAGGTTTTACGGCCCAGTCAACCCAATTGGGTCATGTCGAGCGCGGTCAGTTTACCTAACCACACGTTTACTGGGCAGGCTCAGTCCTCTAAGCTGCTAACCAGTATTGTGGACATTCTTTCGCCAGAAACTGACGACTGCCCTTCTTGAATCAGCGGAAGGAAGAGAATGATCGTAGAAAATATTTCATGATCAATCTCCACGAAAGAATGTTGCCGACCTTGGCGGGGGTTGAACCCACGACCTCCTGGTCTCCAGTCGGACAGCACATCCAACTGAGCCACGGAGGCCTACTGAACAAGTATAATGTAGATAACTTGTTAAGGTAGAATATTTAATGATAATTCTAGGATACCGTTTGTTATTTTTCCTTAAAAACATACATTGTGGGTACTGGCTAGAATTGCCTCAGGGAGGTGATTCTAACAAGTACCCACACTGTATGATTTTAAGGAGAACTGGAGAAAATTATCACAGAATTATCATCAAGTACTCATCCTGAATAAGTCCTCTGATAATGACAAAGGAGTTTGCGGTAATCCAGTATGTGAGCGTTTGGTGATTATACAGTTCAACCTCTCAACAACAGCCATCTTTAGGAAGAAAAACAGACTGTTGCAGGGAGATGGTTGTTGTAGAGAGGTTAAATATATAGTAAAATAGCATTTTGGGAACTGTAGAATCTGGCTGTTATAGGGAGGGCTGTTGTTGGAATGTGACCATTAGTGGAGGTTTCATAGAATTAAGGGGGTGGTCGGGTGTGGTAAGAGTGTTGTGTATCTTACATCACCAGGGCATCCAACTGGCTTACATTTGGGCAAGGCCTGCTATCCTTGTAGCAGGTAAGGGTAGAGGGGGAATGTTTTTTATTGCTTCTGTTTCTTCACTTTCATTCCTGTTCTTTTTTCTCCCCTGTCCCTCTCTTTTATCTCATCTACTATCTCTTCTATCTCTTCTCCCTTTCCCTGGGAGACAACACAGAATGACCCACAAGGTTGAAGTGTCATTAAACCCCAACACAAACAGTCAATTCATAGAATTAAAAAGAAGGTAATAAGATGGCTCTACAATAATTGACAAAAAAAAGCGAGTCAATTAATTGAAAAACACCACCAGACTAACATGAAATAGTGTGCAAAAATTATTTGTAGGAGTTCTACTGATCAGATTATTTTACTTTGGTTTCATTTTAAAGCTAAAAAGTTGCCTGTTGTCATATTATTTCTGTTTTTCTAGTGGTTACCTTGAGTACTATTTAAAACTAGTGAAAATTATTTTGGCAGAATTTTTGTAATGCTGCCATTTACATCTGTGGAAAATATAATTTCTGAAAATTTTGCTTTATTTAAACTTGAAGTTTAGTGCAATGTCATTTTAATGAATGTTTATTTGACTTCTATTAGCTTAAGATCTGATAAACACAATTCTCATAAGAATTTTCTTGCACACCTGCAAATATATGCAAGTCTATGTGGAGGTTTTATTTTGATGACTCACTTTAGATCAACTACTGTATATCTTCAGCTGATGAGTTACGAGAAGTTGATTTAACATTTATATGGTTTATATGGTGGTAACTGATTGAGTAGGAAGCTTCTCCACAAACAAAACAATTCTGTTTAATTTGAATAATGTTGGAACCTAGGGTAAAGATTAGGACCCTGTAAAACTGTATTAAATACCTCCAGAGGCTTTTAGTTAAACTAAGGTGATATTATTCAGTCTTAGTGTATTACTTTCTTTTAATTCTAGCAGCATCTGTGTTAACTTCTGCAAGGCTGCTTACTTTTGTGTTACTTATGCCAACTCAAGCTCCAGCCCCAACTACTGCCCAGTTTGCTGTCAGTTTTTTTGTTTGGTCTATGCTGTCAATGTATTTTGTATTTATGTTTGAAATTTACATTATTTTAAATAATTTCTGAGCAAGGGTGGAGATTGGGATTCTGTAAAACTGGTTTAACCATACCAGCCCTCCAGTATTTCTTAAACTGCTTACTATTCTAAGGCTATGGTTACAATATTTTTTATCCATTGTATTACTTTGTGGCCTCTGGTTATAGAGTTGTTTTTGTTCCATCCTGTTTGGTGCCATGTTCTTGTGTTTTTCTGTTTTATCTAGCTTTGTGATCACCTGATTTGAGGCAGAGACAGCTGGTGACTTGGCTGGTTTGGGGAAGTGACAGCTGATCACTTGGCTAGTTTGGGGAAGAGACAGCTGGTCACTTGGTTAGTTTGGGGAAGAGACATCTGGTCACTTGGCTAGTTTAGGGAAGAGAAAACTGGTCACTTGGCTAGTTTGGGGATGAGACAACTGGTCACTTGGCTAGTTTGGGGAAGAGACAGCTGGTCATTTTGCTAGTTTGGAGAAGAGAAATCTGGTCACTTGGCTAATTTAGAGAAAAGACAGCTGGCCACGGCTAGTTTGGGGAAGAGACAGATGATCACTTGGCTAGTTTGGGAAGAGACAGCTGGCCATTTGACTAGTTTGGGGAAGAGACAGCTGGTCACTTGGCTAGTTTGGGGAAGAGACAGCTGGTCTTTTAGCTAGATTGGGGAAAAGACAACTGGTCATTTGACAAGTTTGGGAAGCAACTGCTGGTCACTTGACTAGTTTGGGGAAGAGACAGCTGTTCACTTGGCTAGTTTGGGGAAGAGCAGCTGGTCACTTGGCTAGTTTGAGAAAGAGACAGTAGGTCACTTGACTAGTTTGGGGAAGAGCAGCTGGTCACTTGACTAGTTTGGGGAAGAGACAGCTGGTCACTTAACTAGTTTGGGGAAGAGAAACTGGTCACTTGACTAGTTTGGGAAAGAGCAACTGGTCACTTGACAAGTTTTGGGAAGAGCAGCTGGTCACTTGACTAGTTTGGGAAAGAGCAGCTGGTCACTTGACTAGTTTGGGAAAGAGCAGCTGGTCACTTGACAAGTTTGGGAAAGAGCAGCTGGTCACTTGACAAGTTTGGGAAAGAGCAGCTGGTCACTTGACAAGTTTGGGGAAGAGCAGCTGGTCACTTGACTAGTTTGGGGAAGAGACAGCTGGTCACTTAACTAGTTTGGGGAAGAGAAACTGGTCACTTGACTAGTTTGGGAAAGAGCAACTGGTCACTTGACAAGTTTTGGGAAGAGCAGCTGGTCACTTGACTAGTTTGGGAAAGAGCAGCTGGTCACTTGACTAGTTTGGGAAAGAGCAGCTGGTCACTTGACAAGTTTGGGAAAGAGCAGCTGGTCACTTGACAAGTTTGGGGAAGAGCAGCTGGTCACTTGACTAGTTTGGGAAAGAGCAGCTGGTCACTTGACTAGTTTGGGAAAGAGCAGCTGGTCACTTGACTAGTTTGGGAAAGAGCAGCTGGTCACTTGACAAGTTTGGGGAAGAGCAGCTGGTCACTTGACTAGTTTGGGAAAGAGCAGCTGGTCACTTGACTAGTTTGGGAAAGAGCAGCTGGTCACTTGACAAGTTTGGGGAAGAGCAGCTGGTCACTTGACAAGTTTGGGGAAGAGCAGCTGGTCACTTGACTAGTTTGGGAAAGAGCAGCTGGTCACTTGACTAGTTTGGGAAAGAGCAGCTGGTCACTTGACAAGTTTGGGGAAGAGCAGCTGGTCACTTGGCTAGTTTAGTTGTTCTTGTGGATGCTCCTGTATGTTCAGTGTTTGACTCGATATCAGAGCTAGACTGTGATGTGTGATTGTGGCCTTTCAGAACTTCTTCATTGTTAGCTCGCCTGTACGAAGTACAAGGAGAGCTATTGTAGTCACCCCGGTCGTTTGCGTTTGCGTTTGCGTTTGCGTTCCCGTTCCCGTCACACTGTGTTAAAGTTTTTTAAATGCTTATATCTCAACAGTCACTCCTCACAGAGGCATCAAATTTGGAACTTAGGTACCTTGGAGGGTCTTCTGAGATTCCAAGGGAATAAACCCCTGGGTTCATGCCCCTGGGTGGGGCTAGGGGTCAGAATCTAGGACACCTTTCTAATACTGTGTTAAAGTTTTTCAAATTCTTATATCTTGACTTTCACTCCTCATAGAGCATTCATATTTAGAATTTGGGTACCTGGAGGAGTCTTCTGAGATTCCAAAAGAACATACCCCTGGGTTCATACCTCAGGGTGGGCCTTGGAGTGGGGCTAGGGGTCAAAATCTAGGACACATTTGTAAAATCTTATATGCCTACAGGTTATAGACACAACTGGTTATACATCAGCTAACTATGTGACATCGGTTTAAGTGTAAGAGAGTGAAGGTCATGGTGACCTACATTTTATGGTCCAGGTCACCTAGCTTTCACGGTCCAGTGATTTTGCCTTATATCTTGAATACTATTTGTTGGATAAATGTCACACCTGGGATATTACTTCCATGTGACCCAATGAATGACCACTTACTATATCTAGGTCATTGTGACCTATATTTCATGGTTCAGTGATTTTGCCTTATATCTTGAATACTATGTGTTGGATAAATGTCACACCTGGGATATTACTTCCATGTGACCCAATGAATGACCACTTACTGTATCTAGGTCATTGTGACCTATATTTTATGGTTCAGTGATTTTGCCTTATATCTTGAATACTATTTGTTGGATAAATGTCACACCTGGGATATTAGTTCCTTGTGACCCGATTATTGACGTCAAAATATATCTCTTTTGGTGTGACCTATATTTCATGGTTCAGTGATTTTGCCTTATATCTTGAATACTATTTGTTGGATAAATGTCACACCTGGGATATTAGTTCCATGTGACCCAATGAATGACCACTTACTATATCTAGGTCATTGTGACCTATATTTCATGGTTCAGTGATTTTGCCTTATATCTTGAATACTATTTGTTGGATAAATGTCACACCTGGGATATTAGTTCCTTGTGACCCGATTATTGACGTCAAAATATATCTCTGTTGGTGTGACCTATATTTCATGGTTCAGTGATTTTGCCTTATATCTTGAATACTATTTGTTGGATAAATGTCACACCTGGGATATTACTTCCATGTGACCCAATGAATGACCACTTACTATATCTAGGTCATTGTGACCTATATTTCATGGTTCAGTGATTTTGCCTTATATCTTGAATACTATTTGTTGGATAAATGTCACACCTGGGATATTAGTTCCTTGTGACCCGATTATTGACGTCAAAATATATCTCTATTGGTGTGACCTATATTTCATGGTTCAGTGATTTTGCCTTATATCTTGAATACTATTTGTTGGATAAATGTCACACCTGGGATATTACTTCCATGTGACCCAATGAATGACCACTTACTATATCTAGGTCATTGTGACCTATATTTCATGCTTCAGTGATTTTGCCTTTTATTTTTATTACTATTTCATGGAGAATTGTCATACCTGGATTATTATATCTATGTGACAAAATGATTTACATACAAATACATCTAGGTCAGTGTGACCTATATTATATGGCTTAATGATAAAAATGTTACAATATAAAATGTACCCAGCAGGCGAGCTACGCTGTCCTACGTCAGCTCTTGTTTTTTTGTTGTTGTTTTTTACGCCCATTTGAAAAACGGACATATTATGTTATGGGGTATGGTGTCTGTCCATAAACTTTTATGTTTCCGGCTAACTCCTCCTACAGTTTACATCCGATCAAATTGAAAGTTGGTATATAGTTAGACCACGATGTGGAGCAGTGCATATTGTTTCGGGGTTACAGTCCACCAAATATATTAGCAGAGTTATGCCCCTTTGAAAATTTCTGTAAACTTTTTGTTTCCCGTTAACCCCTCCAAATTGGTCAGGTGTGGCTAACGTGTCATGTATCTTACGTCACCGGGACGTCCAGTTGATATTGGCTTACAGTTGGGCAAGGCCTGCTATCGTTGTAGCAGGTAAGGGTAGAGGGGGAATGTTTTTATTTATTCTGTTTCTTCGCTTTCATTCCTGTTCCTCTTTCTTCCCTGTCCCTCTCTTTCATCTCTGCTATCTCTTTTCTCCCTTTCTCTGGTAGACTACATGAAATGACCCACAAGGGTTGACGTGTCGTTAAACCCCAACACAATCAATCAATCAACCTCCTACACTTTACATCCGATCAAGCTGAAACTTCATTTATAGTTAGACCATGATGTGGAGCAGTGCATATTGTTTCAAGGTTACAGTTCACCAAATATTAGCAGAGTTATGCCCCTTTGAAAATTTCTGTAAACTTTTCATTCCAGCTAACTCCTACAGTTTACATTCGATCAAGCTGAAACTTCATTTATAATTAGACCATGATGTGGAGCAGCGCATATTGTTTCGAGGTTACAGTACACCAAATATTAGCAGAGTTATACCCTTTTGAAAATTTCTGTAAATTTTTTGTTTCCAGCTAACTCCTACAGTTTACATCCTATCAAGCTGAAACTTCTTAATTAGTTACACGATAATGTGGAGCAGCCCATATTATTTTGAGGTTACAGTACACCAAATATTGGCAGAGTTATTCCCCTTTTTGTAATTTTGTAAACCTTTTGCAGCAGATTGTTTAGAGGTAGTAGTTTTATTTTATAATAGGTATATTTTTTGTAAATAACTGAAATTATGGCCATATGGGCAAGTTATTTTATTTTATTTTTTTTTTTCATTTTCTTTTATTAGGTTTGCATTAAAATTTTGCCATTATTAAATCTTTATAGATAAGTTTATGAGTTCTTTTTGGATTGTTTTCTTAAATACTCTTCTGAGTTTCTTCCCTTGAAGTATAAAATATAAAATCAGTATAAAACAAGTTAAAGCTTTACAAAAATTTTCCTTGCAGCACTTTTTTTGGTTGTTTATTTTTGATTTGTTATTGTTTGGTCAGATATTGAAGTATAGGAAAAACAAATCAGCAATGAGCTTATAATGTCGTCCATCGTCCGCCGGAAACCACTTCTCCCTAGATGCAGCAAACTTCTCCCTATTTTCCCAGGAGGGAGAAGTCACTTCTCCCTAAATTTCTGGGCCAGCTGGGACCCTGAGGTTACAGTTCACCAAATATCAGCAGAGTTGTATCCCTTTGAATTTTTTTTGTAATTTTTTTTTTTTTTTTTTTTGTTTCCAAATAACTTACAGTTTACAACCAGAGCACTGAATTATACAGGAGTCAGTGTTTATGTGCTACATCTTATTACTTGCCATGGGCGTATAATGCCCCGCTTGCGGAGCTCTTGTTTGTTTTTTTTTTTGTTTTGTTTTTTTTTATTTAAAGCAGATAAAACTGATGTTTTATTCCCACTTACTTCATCACTGCACGGGGGGATAAGAAAAAAGTGATATTTGTTTTTATACCCCGCCACACAATTGTGGCGGGGTATTATGGTTTCGTCCGTGTGTCCGTCCTTCGTACGTCCGTCCGTCCGTTTTTTGTTTCCGGATTGATAACTTGAGTATACGTCAATGGATTTTCACCAAACTTGGTGTGTGCATTGATATTGTGGAGATCTGGTTTGGGATTGCTAATTGGCAAATTTCATCAAATTTTTACGGAGTTATCTGCACAAGACACGCCCATATTTTCGTTTCTGGACGATAACTTCAGTAAATAACAAGGAATTTTCACCAAACTTGCTATATGCATTGACATTAAGGAGATCTGGTTTGGGATTGCTAATGGGCAAATTTCATCAAATTTTTATGGAGTTATCTGCCTGAGATGCCCATTTTTTTGTTTCCGGACGATAACCTTAGTAAATAACAAGGGATTTTAACCAAACTTGCTATATGTATTGACATTAAGGAGATCTGGTTTGGAATGGCTAATGGGCAAATTTCATCAAATTTTAACGAAGTTGTCTGCCCGAGACACGCCCATATTTTCATTTCTGGATGATAACTTGAGTAAATAACAAGGCCTTTTAACCAAACTTGCTATATGCATTGATATTATCAAGATCTGGTTTAAGATTGTTATCTCTGTCCCTCCTTCATTTTCTTTCCAGACATTTTTGCAACGATAACTTTAATACATAAACAAATTGCTATGGCGGGGTATTATGCTTGCGGTGCTTTTATTTTTTCCATGGAAAGAAGAAGTGACAGTACATGTAAAAGAGGTTCATACATGAAATGTCAAATTCTCTTTTCTAGGAGAAATGAAATAAGAAAAAAAAAACCATATATCTCATTTGTCATCTGCTAATAATGCTCAAACAGTTAAGCTGTTAGTTGGCTCTTTGTTGAAGTCCTTAGACAAAGTAGTTCAAGATAACCAAACAAAAATTGTTTTGAGCTGATCAGCATGATGATTTACCAGATAACCCACATCGAGGGTTGAGCGCAAGACTAGCGTAAGTCAGATGGTTGTTTTTCCCCAAACCTAATCTCCTCACCATGAAGGCGTTATGAAGATTACAACATTTCTTTCTGTAAACAATGAAAATTTAGGTGCCATTGCTCGTATGAGCAATGGCACCTAAATTTGCATTGTTTACAAAGGGATCCAAGTTGCCCCTAAACAAGGGTTTCAAAAATATGTTTGAGTTACCATAGTCTTGCGCTCAACCCTCGACATATGGACAGACTTGTTGATTGTCAAAGAGCAGTCTGTACATTACGAAAACACGCCTATTCAAATATACTGAAAATGTTACCACCAAAAAATGAAAATTTTCAGATAAAAAATTCTGATATTTTTCATATTTCTGCTCAAAACATGGATTGTGGGTACTCGTTAGAACTGCCTTATTGAGACGGTTCTAATGAGTACTCACAATCTATGTTTTTCAGCAGAAATAAGAAAAATAATGTATTCCCCTGTAAACCCCAGTTTTACCATATAAAAGTGTAAGGGGTTTAAGTGGGTCAAAATTATATAGGTATGTTTTCGTGATGAGATAACACTTGGTCTTCATTTATCATCCATGCCATTAGTTGTGAATACGCCATGCTAAATTAAGGAAGGCTGACACCTGAAGTTGTACAATTCATTATCTGTTTTTTCATAATTGTGTGTACTCTAACTTACACACTATGAGTAAGTTCATTTGAATACATTTTTGCAAAATATAAGGGGCAGCTTCTAATCCGGTGTATGTGATATGAGTCGGAGCCAAAATCTACATAGGCAGGTATAAGTGAATAAGACAGTTCTTCCTTGTGTGCATCAAAATGCATGTTGTTATTGGGTTTATTAAAGCATGTTGTTTTTCATCAACACGAATGGTGTTTTCATTATTTTGCATTTTTTAATTTTGTATTTGTTAGATCCACAATAACTAACAAAGACTAATAAAGTGTCAAGACTTACTGAGATAGTCTATGATGACAGGGGAGTTGTTTTAAAGGAGTATCAGGCCATAATTCTGGGATAATTTTCTGAAATCTCCAGGAAAAACAAGGAGCTTCTAATGAGTACCCACAACATATGATTTTTTTTTTTTTTTTTTTTTTTTTTGAGAAATAATAAAAATTATCCCACCTGATATGCCTCCTTAACAACTCCTCTGAATGATCTACCAGTAGTACACTGCAAATTCAAGGAGTGAATTGTCATATTAACCCTTCTCTTGCTGAACACGACATGGCCTGTCTTAGCAAACAGTGTAGATCCAGATCAGTTGGCTTCTTCAGAAGCCAACTGATCTGGATCTGCACTGTTTGCCATTCAGTATTTGAATTTGTACCAACAACCCAGATCAAGCAAACTGATTGGCTGAAAATGAGAAGTGGGCATGGCATCTTAATTTATTCAGCGTGACAAGGGTTGATTCTGGGATGGCCTGTTTTACTATGAGATTTGTCTTTTCTGGATCGGCCCCTTTCCATGCATGAGTTATCATGTTCTCTGGTTGTCTGTACAGAATGCATCTTTGTGCAGTTTGAACAGAGGTCAACTGTCCATATAGACGGCTTCTCCTTGAGGGCATCAGGAGCATTTAGCAATTAGTCCATAAATGACATTTTACTACTCCACAAGAATATTATTTTCTCTGCATTGAAGCACTTACTTTTTATTGCCCCCGTCTGCCGAAGGCAGAGAGGGGCATATAGCATTTCGCCGTGATGTTAAGTCCATACGTACATACATGCATATTGCACGTTTCTCTTGCAGGCCATAACTTTGGTACCTTTTATGCTAGAAAGTTGAAATTTAGTATGCTTCTTACCCAGACCTAAGCCTTCAACTCTGTACTAGATTTGCCCCTAGGTCATGCCCTGGGGTGGCACTAGTGGTAAAAAAAAAACAAGTTTACATTCAAATTTACATTGACATTTTTTATGTCCACATTTCTCTTTTGAGGTCATAACTTGGGTACCTTTTATGCTAGGAAGTTTGGTATGCTACTTACCCAGACCTAAATCTTCAGTATATGCTAAAGTTGTCCCTGGGTCCTGCCCAGGGATGGGGTTAGGGGTCAAAATGTATAACAGGTCAGACTTGGATACCTTTTATGCTAGGAAGTTGAAATTCGGTGTGCTACTTAGGTCATAACTTGGGTACCTTTTACGCTAGGAAGTTGAAATTCGGTATGTTACTTAACCAGACCTAAACCTTTAACTCTAAGTTGTCCCTAGGTCATGCCCTCGGGTGGGGTCAGGGATCTAAATGTAAAACATGTCAAACTTGGGTACTCTAATGCTGAGAAGTTGAAATTGGTATGCTACTTACCCAGATGTAAACCTTCAACACTAGTCTAGAGTTGCCCTTGGATCAGTCACTGGATGGGGCTAGGGGTCCAGGGGGCCAGGCTAATTTGTGTACTTTGGACAGTCCAGTGATTTTGCTTTAAACGTATCTTGAAAAGTATTTTATGTATAAATACTTTCTGATTATGAGTCAGAATGACCTGCAGTTTGACCTAAAAATAATTGTAGGTCACAGTGACTTATATTTCACAGTACAAAGATTTTACTTTATATCTTGTAGAATATTTGGTGTATAAACATCATACTTTCCAATTATGAATCAGTATGACCCAGAATTTGACCGCGTTGGGCATATAGCTTTCGCCATGATGTTACATGCGAACATGCACATATTGCCAGCCTCAGTGGCTCAGTTGGAGGTTTGACCTCCGTGGGGAGAGGGGTGGCGTGATGAGGGTGGCAAAGGTTTCATGTATCTTTCATCAAGAAGGAGTCCAACTGATATTGGCTTACAGTTGGGCAAGGCTTCTTATCCTTGTAGCAGGTAAGGGTAGAAGGGAATGTTTTTATTTCTTCTGTTTCTTCCCTTTCATTCCAGTTCCCCCTTCCGCTTTATGACTTATCATTATAATTGTTTCATTACAGAACCATGTTAGTTCACCATTTTGACGCAAATGACCCTCATGGGTTGATGCGTCGTTAAACCTGAACTCATCATCATCAACCCCCTTCCGCTGATTCAAGAATGGCAGTTGTCAGTTTCTGGTGAAAGAATATGCACAATACTGGTTAACCGCTTAGAGGACTAATCCTGCCCAGTAAACGTGTGGTTAGGTAAACTGACCGCGCTCGCCATGACCCCATTGGGTTGACTGGGCCGTAAAACCTCAACACAAAAAAAAAAAAAAAAATCCAGTTCCTCTTTTTTCCCTTGCTTTCATCTCCTCTACTATCTCTTCTATCTCTTTTCTCCCTTTTCTCTGGAAGAACTCAAAATGACCCACCAGGGTCAGCGTCTCATTAAACCAAAACACAATCAATCAATCTATCAATCGCTGGGTCTGCAAGAGTCTTTCGTAGAGATTGATCATGAAGTATTTTCTTGGAGGTCATAACTTTGGTACCTTTTATACTAGGAAGTTTAAATTTAGTAGGTAACTTACCCAGACCTAAGTCTTAAACTCTGTTGTAGATTTGCCCCTGGGTCATGCCCTGGGGTGAGACTAGGGGTCAAAATGTGTACAAATATTTACAAAATAGTTTACATTGGCATTTTTGACTGCATTTCTCTTTGGAGTCATAACTTTGTCACCTTTTACACTAGGAAGTTGAAATTGTGTATGCTACTAATCTAGACCTAAACCTTCAACTGTATGCTAAACATGCCCATAGGTCATGCCATGTGGTGGGTTCAGGGGACAAAATATGTAACAGGTCAAACTTAAACCTTCAGCTATATGCTAAACATGGCACTAGGTCATGCCCCAGGGTGGGGTTAGGGGTCAAAATGTGTAACAGGCCAAACTTATGCTAGGAATTTGAAATTTAGTATGTTACTTAGGTCATAACTTTGGCATCTTTTATGCTGAAAATGTTGAGAGATGTTGAAATTTGGTATGCTACTGACACAGACCTAAACCATCAACTCTGTGCTACAGTTTTCCCTAGGTCATGCCCTGGGGTGGGACTAGGGATCAAAGTGTATACCATGTCAAACTTGGGTACCTTTATTGCTAGGAAGTTGAAATTTGGTATGCTACTTACACCTGACCTAAACCTTCAGCTCTGTGCTAGAGTTGTCCCAGGAACATGCCATGTGGTGGGGCTGGGGATCAAAATTATAACAGGTCTGATTTTAAGTTGAAATGCTTATCTGTGTTCCTGTTGGAGTTCATAACTTGGGTCTCTTTATGCTAGGAAATTGAAATTTGATATGCTACTTATCCAGACATACCCCTTCAACATTGTACTATAGTTTCCCCTGGATCATGACCTGGATGGGGCTAGAGGTCCAAAGGGGCAGGCTAATTTTTGTACTTGGACAGTCCAGTAATTTTGCCTACAAATGTATCTTGAAGATATTTCGTGAATAGCTCCATACTTTCTGATTATTAATCAGTATAACCTGAAGCTTGATCTCAAAATAAATGTATGTCACAGTGACATATTTTACAGTCCAATGATTTTACTTTATATCTTGAAGAATATTTGGTGTATAAACATCATACTTTACAATTATGAGGCAGTATGACCCAGAGTTTGACCTTAAAATAAATCTAAGTCACACTGACCTGTATTTCACAGTCTGGTGATTTTGCCTTATATCTTGAAAGGTTTTTCATATTTAACCCTTCTCTTGCTGAGCATGACATGCCCTGTCTTAGCAAACAGTGTAGATCCAGATCAGTTGGCTTCTGAAGAAGCCAACTGATCTGGATCTGCACTGTTTGTCATTAAATATATGAATTTCTATCAAAACCTGGATCAAATAATTTGATTGATTAGAAATTAGAAGTGGGCGTGGCATCTTAATTCATTCAGCATGACAAGGGTTAAACACCATACTTTCTAACTATGACTCAGTATGAGCTGCCAAAGGCAGCAGTGGGGCATATAGAGTTTCATCATGATGTAACGTCAGTACGTGCTTATGTCTGGTTTCCCATGGAGGTGATAACTTGGGTGCCTTTAATGCTAGAATGTTAAAATTTAGTATGCTACTTACCCATACCTAAATCTCAACTCTGTTCTAGAATTGCCCCTAGGTCATGCCCTGGAATAAGGCTATGGTTATGAATGTATAACAGATCAGATTGACCGTTTGGAAAATAGTTGTTGCCATATGCGCTAAGTGCAAAGTGTGGGGGCATTGTGTACTTAGGATACATGTCTAATTTCTGTATATGATGCACTGTGGCCATTACAGGGCGCATCAATGGTCAAGCTATATATGCATAGTCTTTAATAAACTGTCAGGGCCCAGTTGTTCAAAGCTAACGACGTCGTTAGTTAACGATTCGTTAAAATTTACATCGAGTGATACGCAAATATGCTGAAATTTTTTGCTGAAAAAATGTGAGTAGCTTTTGCAGTGCAAAAACTACTCACATTTTTTCAGCAAAAAATATCAGAATATTGTGTATTGAATCCACTAAAACAGTTAACGAAATGATCCTTAACGAGCTCGTTAAGCTAACAACGCTTTGAACAACTGGGCCCAGAATTAAAACTTTTACTTTGTGGAACTTCAGACTAGCAACTGCTAAATAGATTCAATTTTACTAAGTCAGTTTGTATTCTAGGTTCAGACATCATACATCCAGTGTAGATCTCCTTGGTAAATAGGATTTTGCTAGGCATCCATAAAACATCTAACTGTATATCTCTACAGAGTACTTTATATTTTCTGGTCCTTTTTTATCATTGAGCTCATTCTGAGATATTTAAAAATTGACGTATGGCTCTCTGATGAGCCTAATTGACCAAAACTAGTTTGTCTGGTCCAGAAAATTTATAGAATCTAGTTATATTTTCAATTTGCTATTTCATTATTGATTTGGTCATTGAGCCCATTATGGGAGTTTTAAAAATTAAAGATGTCTCCAACGAGGCCTATTTGCCAGATACTAGTTAGTGTGGCCCTAAGAAATTTGACTCTAGCAATTTTCAGTGTGTGTGTGTATGTGTGTGTGCATGTGCGTGCATGCGTGCGTGCATGTGTGTGTGTGTGTGTGTTCAGTACTAGCAATGGCATTTCCTTTTAAAATCTGTTTGTCTTCACCTTAGCTGGTGTAAGTGCCATGTGGCAGCTGTACGGGGGTGGTCGGGTGGTGCGAAGGTGCTGTGTATCTTAGATCACCGGGGCGTCCAACTGATATTGGCTTACAGTTGGGCAAGGCCTGCTATCCTTGTAGTGGGTAAGGGTAGAGGGAGAATGTTTTTATTTCTTCTGTTTCTTCACTTTCATTCCTGTTCCTCTTTCTTCCCTGTCCCTCTCTTTCATCTCCTCTACTCTCTCTTCTATCTCTTTTCTCCCTTTCTCTGGTAGACGACACAAAATGACCCTCAAGGGTTGACGTGTCGTTAAACCCCAACACAATCATGTGGCAGCTGTAAAATGTCTGCCTGTATATAGTTCATTATTGTGTAGTTTATATTTTCTGATGTTTTGTCATTATTAGGGCCGTTCTTGTACTTTGTATAATTTTTATGAGGGTCACTGATGTGACCTAGTTGTCTATCATGTGAAACATGCTAGTCTGGCCAAGAAAGCAGCGGCCAGGTGGTGGAGTGATTAGCCCTCCCAAATTAGGATCACTAGGTCCGAGTTCCACTCCCCCTGGAGGCAGCTCAATACTGTATGGCACTTTATTGCGGAAAGCCTTATATTATCACCCTTCCATCATATCAGTATGAGGTAAATAATGTTGAAAGCGAAGTAAAACACCAAATTATCATCATCATCTGGCCTAGAAAACTTCGATTGTCACCCTCAAAGGTCACTCTTTTGAGAATTGCAGATTGGATTCCTTTACTCCAAAGTTATGTGGTTTATATGATTGTCAAAAATAAATATGGGTACCAGAAAAGGTGTCAATAATAAGTTTAACCCTTGTCATGCTGAATAAATTAAGATGCCAAACGCACTTCAAATTTTCAGCCAATCAGATTACTTAATCCAGATTGTTGATAAAAATTTGCATATTTAATGGCAAACAGTGCAGATCCAGATCAGTTGGCTTCTTCAGAAGCCAACTGATCTGGATCTACACTGTTTGTAAAGACAGGGTACATCCGGGTTCAGCAGGACAAGGGTTAATATATGTATTAAAGATTCTATTTCTAAAAATATTTTGATAGTACAAATCAGCATTAAATGGTAGGTTGTTGTGATGGTGTTGTAGATTTTGTTAATTATTTTCATTATTAGATTTTGTTAAAACTAACTCTTTAGTCAGTAGTGTCCAAAAAAGGCAGTCTTGACATTTATGGTTTGCTGTTCTCAAACTGCAACCCTGGCATTTATGACGACAGATGTATAGTTTTTAGCTCGCCTGTACAAAGTACAAGGAGAGCTATTGTAGTCACCCCGGTCGTCCGCGTTTGCGTTTGCGTTCCCGTTCCCGTCACACTGCGTTAAAGTTTTTCAAATGCTTATATCTCAACAGTCACTCCTCACAGAGGCATCAAATTTGGAACTTAGGTACCTTGGAGGGTCTTCTGAGATTCCAAGAGAATAAACCCCTGGGTTCATGCCCCTGGGTGGGGCTAGGGGTCAGAATCTAGGACACCTTTGTAATACTGTGTTAAAGTTTTTCAAATTCTTATATCTTGACTTTCACTCCTCATAGAGCATTCATATTTAGAATTTGGGTACCTGGAGGAGTCTTCTGAGATTCCAAAAGAACATACCCCTGGGTTCATACCTCAGGGTGGGCCTTGGAGTGGGGCTAGGGGTCAAAATCTAGGACACATTTGTAAAATCTTATATGCCTACAGGTTATAGACACAACTGGTTATACATCAGCTAACTATGTGACATAGGTTTAAGTGTAAGAGAGTGAAGGTCATGGTGACCTACATTTTACGGTCCAGGTCACCTAGATTTCACGGTCCAGTGATTTTGCCTTATATCTTGAATACTATTTGTTGGATAAATGTCACACCTGGGATATTACTTCCATGTGACCCAATGAATGACCACTTACTATATCTAGGTCATTGTGACCTATATTTCATGCTTCAGTGATTTTGCCTTATATCTTGAATACTATTTGTTGGATAAATGTCACACCTGGGATATTAGTTCCTTGTGACCCGATTATTGATGTCAAAATATATCTGTTGGTGTGACCTATATTTCATGGTTCAGTGATTTTGCCTTATATCTTGAATACTATTTGTTGGATAAATGTCACACCTGGGATATTAGTTCCATGTGACCCAATGAATGACCACTTACTATATCTAGGTCATTGTGACCTATATTTCATGCTTCAGTGATTTTGCCTTTTATTTTTATTACTATTTCATGGAGAATTGTCATACCTGGATTATTATATCTATGTGACAAAATGATTTACATACAAATACATCTAGGTCAGTGTGACCTATATTATATGGCTTAATGATAAAAATGTTACAATATAAAATGTACCCAGCAGGCGAGCTACGCTGTCCTACGACAGCTCTTGTTTGTCTTTCTGTTAGTCTGTAGGTATGTTTGTATTGAGGTTTTATGGCCCAGTCAACCCAATGGGGTCATGTCGAGCCCCTGTAGGTAATTTAGTTTGTCTGTTAGTGGTAGTTCTTCCATGGTATATGTAGAAATCTGCATCAAAGTTTTCAAGAGCTCATAACTTCCACATCTTATGATGGATTAAAATTATATTTGGTATGATGATAGATACTGGTCCAAAATTCCCCACAAGCGTACATGACCTCAAGGTCAAGGTCCCAGACAGAAATTTTATGTTTAAGTTTGCCTTAAAGCTTTTAGGACAACATTATTTCCAAACCATTGGCTGGATTTTGTTTATATACGAGGGCAAGTCAATAAAAAACCAGCCTAACTTATTTCTGGGTGAGATCGATCTCTTCTTTTTCAATGTAATTGCCCTCAGGAATGATGCACTTGGACCAATGGTGTTCCAATGCCATCAGCCCAGAACTGAAGAAGCCAGGGTCCTTGTCTCTGACCCACTCCTCAACTGCCCCCAGGACTTCTTAGTTGGACCGGAAATGACGTCCAGGGATATCCTTTTTCAAGTTCGGGAATAGGAAATAGTCACTAGGAACTGTATACTGATGTTCTGGTTGCCATTTGCTCATCGCTAAGGGATTTTGGGACCCAACGGGCTGTTAGCTTGTGCATACCCAAGCGATCATGTAAAGTTGTTGAAACGCTACCATGTGAAATGTGTAATGCATTCGCTATTTTTTCCACCTTAATTCGCCTATCAGAGTACACCAGATCCCGTACTTTGTTACACATTTCTGCATCGGTGGCATCTGATGGGCATCCAGACCTGGTTTCGTCTTTTAAAGACTTTCTACTGCATTTGAATTCCCCAACCCAGAATTTAACTTGTGCATACAATGGTGCAGAAGACCCATAAACATTGGTCAACTCACAATGTATTTCCTGACCTGTTTATTCTTTCAAATACAGGTACCGAATTACAGCACGGTACTCAACTTTTGACGAAAAGCTTACTTTTGCATCGCTAACCATGTTTGACATTCAATATCTTATGAGTGAATGACATGATAAGGGTGCAATTTTGCCCTCGGGCCTAAAACATGTTTTGAAACAAGGCATGAAAATCTTGGGTGTCTCAGTCAATTGGAAATGGGATAGGCTGGTTACTTATTGACTTGCCCCCGTAGTATGATAACTAATATTGGTCCAAAATAGATGTTGGCCTAAAATTTTATGCAGTACCATCCCCAGCCTACGACATGACCTCAAGGTCATGATCACAGACTTGGAATTTTTATGTTTAAGTTTTGCATCCAAGATTTTAGGACCACATTATTTCCAAACCATTGGCTTGATTTTGTTCATATATAGTTGGATGATAGATATTGGTCCTAAATTTTACGCAGTGCCATGTGGCCTAAAGGTCAAGGTCACAGACTTAGAACTTTTTATATTTAAGTTTTTACGATTGACCATATTATTTCCAAACCATTGGATAGATTTTGTTCATACAAAGTATGACAGTCCAAAATTTTACAAACTACCATCCACACACACTCCTGTATGACCAGACACAGACTTAGAGATTATGTTAAAGTTTTGTGTTAAAGTTTTTAGAACCTCATTATTTCCAATATTTCCAATATTGATAGATTTTGTTCATATATGGTTAGATGATGGATATTGGTCCAAAATAGATATTGGTCTAAAGTTTACACAGAACCATTCACCCCTCAACCCCCCCCACCCCCCCCCCCCCAAAAAAAAAAATCCAACCCCTCCCCCCTCATGTGACCTCAGTGTCAAGGTCATGGACTTAGATTTTTTTATATTAAAGTTTTATGTTGAAGTTTTTAGAACCTCATGATGGATGTGGTTTATGTATGGTATATGTATGGGGATATAGATTGGTTCAACATTTTACACATTATCATCCCTATCCCCTGCATGATTTCAGGGTCAAGGTCATGAACTTAGAATTTTTATGTTGAATTTTTATGTTAAAGGCTCCATATTCCTCAAAAATTGATACTTTTATTTAACAAAGTTTTAACGTCTCCATATTCCTCAAAAATAGACATTTATTTATCCAAGAAAGGTTCAATAAACAGATATATGGTATTAATATAATCTTAAAATGTGGCACCTGACAGCCTTTAAAATTTCAGTTAGTCTCTCATTCTTGAAATGAAATGATTTTATCATATCTCTAAATTAATGTTGACAACATTAATTCAGAGATATGATAAAAAATCATTTCATTTTTGATCCAGTTCAAATACGAGAGACTAAATGAATTTTTACTGGCTGTCAGCTGCCACACTTTATGATCGTATTAATACTATATATCAATTTATTAGCTCATCTGAGCCTTTGCTCATTGGTGTGCTTATAGTATGACTAGCCTCTGTTGTCATTGTCTGTCGTATGTAGTCTGTCGTCTGTAGTCTGTCAACATTTTCAATCTTCTCTGAAACCACTGGGCAGATTGAAGTCAAATTTCATGTGGAGCATCCATGGGATGGGGGAACGAAAGTTTGTTCACGGGGTCCCGGTCACATGACCAAGATGGCCACCATGCCCATATAAGGTAAAAACTCTTCAAAAATCTTCTTCTCCCGAACCAGTAGGCCGATTGTCATCAAACTTGGTATGTAGCATAGGGGCCTCAAGCCAATCATATTTTGTTCAGACGATGACTCTTGAATGACCTCGACCTATTTTAGGCCAAGTTCAAATTTGTTCTCATAGACTTTTGTATGGGGAAAAAGTCAAAACCTTGTATGTTTAAGAAACTATTGCAGCCTGTGGTCTGAAAATTGGTAGATGCAGTGAGCTAAATGAGTAAACAAAACTACTTGAGTATTCAAGGCCAAGGTCATTCAGATATGAAAATTAAAGCTTGTTTTTCTCCATTTGTAACCAATTTACCAAATTTCATATGAAAATTTTTAGGAACAAGAAAATGAAAATTAATATAAGTTTGGTTATATGACCAATATGGCCACCAAACCCATATAAGGTCAAAACCCCTTAAAAATCTTCTTCTCAGGAACCAGTGGGCTGATAATCATGAAACTTGGTATGTAGCATTAGGGACTCAAGCCAATCATACTTTATTCAAATGATGACCCCTGGATGGCCTTGACCTATTTTAGGCCAAGGTCAACTTTAGTTGCATAGGCTTTTGTAAAGGAAAAAGTCAAAACTGTATTTTTCAAAAACTATTCTGGCCTGTGGTCTCAAACTTTGTAGATGCATTTAGCTAAATAAGTAAATGAAACTACTGAGTATTCAAGGTCAAGGTCATTCCTTGACCTTGGCCAAAGGTCATTCAGATATGAAAATTAAAACTTGTTTTTTTCTCAGAAACCACTGGGCCATTTGTAACCAAATTTGATAGTAAAACATGACAAATTACCCCAGGGTCCATGCCCCTGGTTGGGGCTAGAGGTCAAAATCTAGGACACCTGTAAAAGTGTGTTTTTTATGGGTTTTTTTTTTTGTTTTTGTTTTTTTTGGGGATTTTTTTTCTTTTTTTTTTTTCTTTCTACTTTTCTATTATGAAAACAACTTAAGACAGATACTTTAACAGACATCAGTCAACCTTGTGGCAGTGTCTTATAGGTCTTGAAGTGAAAGTCAGCATGATCTATAGTTCATGGTCTAGTAATTTTGTTTTATATCTTTGAGTTTGATGTATGATCATCATACTTACGGATTGTGTCAGTATGACCCTAATTTTGACCTCAAAATAAATGTAGGTCACAGTGACCTACATTTCATGGTCCAGTGATTTTTTTCTTAGCTTGAAGAGTATCAGATATATAAACATTTATACTTACAGATTATGAGTCAATATGACCTGAAGTTTGACCACAAAATAAATATAGGTCTCAGTGACCTACATTCCTTGCTACATTCCTTGCTGCAGCAATTTTGCCTTATATCTTGAAGAGTTTTTGATGTATGAACATCATACCTTCCAATTATGAGTCAGTATGACCTTAAGTTTGACATAAAAATATAATCTGCATTACAGTTAAAACTTTGACTGAAATTAAAGTACATGGAATGAGTTGAGCTTATAAAAAATTATGCTGACATTTGAATAGTTACTTTTCAAACTGAGCATGTCATTACAGACATAAAACAGTTGAGCATGTTTATTGATTCCCAAGTTGCTCTATATTTGCATCAAAGGTTATAACTGTATCCTGCAGTTTTTGTTCAGACTAATTCTACTCCTTTTAAAGTTTGTCATAATGAACAGGATGGCATAAAAAATGAGTGCCGGGTGAGTAGCTGCTACAGGTAACAGATAGCAGACAACAGGTGATACATTTTGCAATATCATACAATAAGTTGCAATTATGATTAATAGTATAGAAGGTGTACAGGAAGAGCCACAATCACAGAACATAGCCTGTCTGGGCCCAGTTGTTCAAAACTAACGATGTCGTTAGTTAACAAATCGTTAAAATTTACATCAAGTGATATGCAAATATGCTGAAATTTTTTGCTGAAAAAATGTGAGTAGCTTTTGCAGTGCAAAAGCTACTCACATTTTTTCAGCAAAAAATATCAGAATATAGTACAGTGTAGCTCCAATACATCGCGGTCCATTATTTCGCGAAATACAGTATATCGCGAATAGGCCATGGCTCCCAAATTTTCCAAAAGCAAAAAAAAAAAAAAAAAAAAAATTTTAAAAACATAAAATGTTTGTTGTTTTATTTAACTTCAGAAAAAAAAAAGCGTTCCGCCTCCAGTAATTGATTTTTCACGCCTATCCCGACGCTAAGCCGCGCGTCAGGTATTATATGATAAACAATCCACTTAATGTCAATCAGCGCACACGTTGATTATAATTGGCAAATAATAAATTATATCGCCGTAATTGTCGTAATCATTAGTACATAGATCTACTCAATGCTCAATGAGTCAATGATGCCCACAAACTAATTTTGCTCAGCAGGGGAAAACGGTCCACCTCCTTTTCAACACCAGCAAATTTTACAAGACAGTAGTCTTACGATGTTTCTGTCCAACATACACAGATCGTAGTTCGCTTATTTTACACTTCTGTAGATATAAATATTTCAGAAGAAAACAACTGCGTCAAAAAAAAAAAAACAAAAAAAAACAAACAATAAAAAAAATAAATAAAAAGAAATTAACTTTGTTTTTTTTTGCGCCCGCAATATAAGCGAAGGGAAGCAACTCAAGTTATCTTAGCACAATGGAGTAACTTCCCTTCGCCAGAGTATCCAAAATGGCGTCCTAAATTGTCAATCCGATGATTTCTTGTTTTCAAACGTAGTTTATCAGCTGGTTTCGATTGGAATTACTTGTTAGACATAGCGCACCATTGTAAATTATTCCATTGAGCAATTCTAATCCAATTTTAATTAGGAAATATGGTGACAACATAACTGAATGCCATTTATCCGTGATGTCTCAGCAAACTACCACAGCGACAAACCGAGCGAGAGTTATGCACAACGTTATACATGCATGGTACATGTCGGGACTTATATCGCGCTCTGACCACATCGCGGTTTCAGGGTTATGGACCCACAATACCGCAATATATTGGAGCTACACTGTATATTGAATCCGCTAAAACAGTTAACGAAATGACCCTTAATGAACTCGTTAAGCTAACGACACTTTGAACAACTGGGCCCTGGTTTTAGGCTTGTGAATACAAGAAAGTCTCGTCAGCCAAAACATATGTACAGTGACATTAGCAGTGATATTCACTTTTTGTCAGTATTCACCAGTGTTGCCACTGATGATCAATAATAATCGATCATCAGTAATTTTTGCCTCTTTTGACTGATGATCGGAAATACTTCTTATAGTCGACTAATCGGAAAAGTCTACTTATAGTATGTATTTTTCTCACTTTTTATTTTGACAGGCAAGTAATATAGAAATGAAATTCAGAGCTGTCTATATGGGTCATTCTAGATTTGTGATCAATAACAGTGATGGAATTTGATTAATAAAAAAAGGCTCAAATAAGTCTGCCCAAAAGTACTGATATTTTTCTTATTTCTACATGAAAACATATATTGTGGGTACTCATTTAGAAGTGCCTTGCAGGGGCACTTCTAATGAGTACCCACAATATATGTTTTCATGGAGAAAGAAGAAAAATATTATCTGGATACCCCTCTTATTGATCTGGAACCTTGAATAAGTACCCGGAAGAGAGCTTCATTAAGACAGAATATATCTTCTACAAATCAATTATTAATCGATGATCAGTCGGTTTTACAAAACCCATGATCGACTATGAAATTCTGGCCTATTCCCAACACTAGTATTCACTTGAATACATTGTCCTGTTCGTGACATATTATATACTCAGAATATTGTGTGTTATTGCTATAAATCTGTGGACAGGTTTTCTTATTTGTTTGCTAGCCTGAATGTAGTAGGTTTTCTTACTGAAAGCGCACTATTTTTCCACAACTTTAGCTTTCTTCAGACATGTTTTCTTTCTGAATATTTTATCACTCGTTCTATAACCTTCCTGTTTAACTAAATAATGCTGACCTTTCATTTTATTTAGTGCCTTCAATGATAGAACTGCAGTAAATGATCTTACTTCAATGTGAAACATTCTTTTATTATGGCATCTCATAAGAATCATCTGAGTGACACAGTTGAAATGAGCAGTCATTATGTATGTGGTTAAAGATGATAAAATGGACCTTATGACATTATGCTGACAACAATAAACATTCATACAGTCTGATTCGAGCCTTTGTTCCCCGTTTTGCATCCAACCTCTGTGGCTCAGTCAGATGCGCATCTGGCTGGTGATCAGGAGGCACCTGGTTAAATCATATTGAGTCAGTGTGTTGCAAGCCAGAAAAACAGCTCTGACTGATTCCATATTGTTTTTAATGCAGATCCTGTCGGCGTCAGCATAGCCTCATGTCTGCACTCTATCTCCTTAATGAATAGATGGATTTTGGCCAAACTTACACAAATTTATCATTGAGTGGTGGAAAAATGCTGATTAGATTTTGATGACCTTGACCCCATTTCAAGGTCACACGAGGACTTAGATTGTTGGAAAAGGCTGGAAAATTGCTTGTCTGCACCCTATCTCCTGAAGGAACAAATATATTTTGACCATACCTGCACATCTAGATTTTTGTTTTGTTTGTTTGTGTTGAGGTTTTACGGCCCAGTCAACCCAATGGGGTCATGTCAAGCGCGGTCAATTTACCTAACCACACGTTTACTGGGCAGACTTAGTCCTCTAAGCGGTTAACCAGTATTGTGCACATTCTTTCGCCAGAAACTGACAACTGCCCTTCTTGAATCAGCGGAAGGGAGAGAATGACCGTAGAAAATATTTCATGATCAATCTCCACGAAAGAATGTTTCCGACCTGGGCGGGGGTTGAACCCGCGACCTCCTGGTCTCCAGTCGGACGGCGCATCCAACTGAGCCACCGAGGCCGGTGTGCACATCTAGATTGCTGGAACATGTAAAAGAATTGATTAGATTTTGGTGACTTTGACCCCATTTTCCAGGTCACATGATGGCTTAGATGGTTGGAAAATGGCTTGTCTACACTATCTCAAAAATGAATGGATGGATTTTTACCAAATTTGTACATCTATATTATTGAGACATGGAAAAAGAACTGATGAGGTTTTGGTGACTTTGACCTCATTTTCAAGGTCACAGGAGGGCTCAGATTGTTAGAAAATAGCTTGTCTGCACCCTATCTCATGAAGGAATGAATGGATGGATTTTGACTAAACTTGTACATCTATATTGTTGTGACATGGAAAAGAACTGAATAGAGTTTGGTGAACTTGACCTCATTTTCAAGGTCACACAAGAGCTTCAATTGGTGGAAAAGGGTTTGTCTGCACCCTATCTCATGAAGGAATGGATGGATTTTGACCAAACTTGCACAACTGTATTGTTGAGACATGAAAAAGAACTGATTAGATTTTGGTGACCTTGATTCCATTTTCAAGGTCACATGAGGGCTCAGATTGTTGGAAAATGGCTTTTCTGCACCCTATTTCCAGAATGAATGGATGGATTTTGACCAAACTTGTACAGCTGTATTGTTGGGACAGGGACAAGTACTGATTAGATTGTGGTGAGCTTGATCCCATTTTCAAGGCCACAGGAGGGCTCAGATTGTTTGAAAATGGCTTGTCTGCACCCTCTCTCCAGAATGAATTGATGGATTTTGACTAAACTTGTACATCTATATTGTTGTGACATGGTAAATAACCGATTAGATTTTGTTGACCTTCACCCCATTTTCAAGGTCACACAAGGGCTTAGGTGCAGACAAGCCATTTTTCAACAATCTATCTCATGAAGGAATGGATGGATTTTGACCAAACTTGCACAACTATATTGTTGTGACATGAAAAAGAACTGATTAGATTTTGGTGGCCTTGACCCCATTTTCAAGGTCACAGGAGGGATCAGATTGTTGGAAGATGGCTTTTCTGCACCCTGTATCAAGAATGATTGGATGGATTTTGACCAAACTTGTACAGCTGTATTGTTGAGAAAGGGACAAGAACTGATTAGATTTTGGTGACCTTGACCCCATTTTCATTTAGGGCCTAGATTTTGGAAAATGGCCCCCATTGACCACACACACACACAAAAAGATAAATTATAGATACAAAATTTTTCAATGATAGGTTTGTTTAAACTAGTGGGGGATATACGTTTTCCTCTGAAAACACTGTTCTAGTTCTTTCTTTACGTCTGGCTAAAACTCTTAAACCATATGAACTATATTCATGAAACTTCACGGCCGGCCTCGGTGGCTCAGTTGGATGCGCCGTCCAACTGGAGACCAGGAGGTCGCGGGTTCAACCCCCGCCGAGGTCGGCAACATTCTTTCGTGGAGATTGACCATGAAATATTTTCTACGGTCATTCTCCCCCTTCCGCTGATTCAAGAAGGGCAGTTGTCAGTTTCTGGTGAAAGAATGTGCACAATACTGGTTAACCGCTTAGAGGACTAAGCCTGCCCAGTATACGTGTGGTTAGGTAAACTGACCACGCTCGACATGACCCCATTGGGTTGACTGGGCCGTAAAACCTCAACACAAACACAAACAAAAATCATGGAACTTCACAGATGCCTAAATCATATTGAGGTGATGTGTCAGGAACAAGGAAGACAACTATAACTAATTGGATTTTTGAATTAACTACCCCTGCCAAAAACCCATGTAATGTAATGCTGAAAATTCATGTTTGGTTTATATCTCCTAAACCATATGAAATTTGTTCATGATACTTCTCAGATGGCTTAATCATATCGAGACAATGTGTTGCAAATAAGGAGGACAACTCTCGTTAATTTGGTTTTTGAGTTAATTCCCCTTGCCAAAAATCCATGTAGTGTAATACTTTCTTTGTGTCCATCTCATAACTCCTAAACCATATAGAATGTATTCATGAAACTTCACGGATGGCTAAATCATATCAAGACATGTGTCAGGAACAAGAAAGACAATTCTGGCTAATTTGTTTTTTTAATTCACTCTTCTTGCCAAAGACCATATAGTGTAATGGTTTCTTCCTGTCCAGCTCATAACTCCTAAACCATATGGAATGTATTCATGAAATTTCACAGATGGCTAAATCATATCGAGGCCATGTGTCATAAATAAGGAAGACAACTGTCTAATTAGGATTTTGAATTAAGTGCCCATGTATTGTCTGGCTCAAAACTACTAAACTATATGGAATGTATTCATGAAATTTCACAGATGGCTAGATCATAGCGAGACCATGTGTCAGGAACAAAGAAGACAGAATTTGGCTAATTCAGTTTTTGAATTGTCCCCTTGCCTAAAGTCCATGTAGTGTAATGCTTTCTTCTTGTCTGGATCATTACTCAAAGCAGTATGGAATATATTCATGAAACTTCACAGCCTCATTTCCCTATGGACATTGGACCCTAAGGTTGGGATTTTCCCGTCCCCATTGAACGTCAGTGATGGATTCTATTGTTTTACCTATAAGATCTCTATTATTTTGTTTGCATGATCTCTCTGGACCACCACTCTTGGACTATAGTTTAAGCATTGTATGATACAAAGGGCACCTGGCAGGGGCATCCATGTCACATGGACACTGATGGAGAAATAATGTGTGAATACTCTACTTAACTTTTGTTTAAGTGGCCACTTGTGCATCACCAATCCTGAGGCCTCATTCTCTTGAACACCACTAGCCTTCATTCTCCTTAATATTACTACACCACCTCTTTATAACACTATTGTTGGGGTCCATAGCATAATTGTGTTAGTTAAACAACCGTGTTATACCCAAACAAAAATGTATAGATTATATTGAAAAATGACCATTGATGGTCATTTTTCAATATAATCTATGCATTTTTGGGATCCATCTTTGAATCATGTTATATCCAAAGTTGTGTTATAACGAACCGTGTTATAAAGAGGTTGAAGTGTATTCTCTGGAAAATCACTTTTACTCATTCTCTTGAACACCACTGTTATGCATTCTCTTACATCATTATCCCACATATCTATACCATTTCTGCTTTGTAGATGCTGATTTTCTCAGCCCAACTTTTGTTTGTTTGTTTTTTTAATATATGTGCATGTATTCATATATTTTTGTGGCTTTGTGTTTAGGCTAGTTTAGTCTTATTGTGAGTCGGTAGAAAGTGGCTTATCAAATTATGTAGGATTTTATTCAGAAATAAAGAGTACTTTGCTTTTATGTAACTTGTAATTTTTTTTCAAAAGTTCTTGATGACCAGACCTCATTATGTCCACAAAACTTCAGTTTTATTTTGAATTTAAGAAATGAGCCTGCATTTGCCATAAAGTGAAGTACATGAATAATGGCTTTAACCTTGTTTTCAGAACTATGGTGACAAGTAGTTTTCCAAGAATTGAGAGTTTAGAAGAAGAGTTCAACCACATTGATCAGATAGAAGAACCTCCTATAGCTCAGAGAATGGGGATAATGACAGCCTTTTGGTCATTTGATGAGTTTGTAAGGTAAGTTTCCAATTGTAAGTTTAGAAGACCATTTAGACCATAAAAAAGGTAGAACTAAATTTTGCTCAGAAAATAAGATTGTAAGGTTTAGAAAGTCTTAGAAAACAACTTTGCCTACACTGATAAGAAATGATTTTTTTTCTGTGACTCAGAATGAAAGTTTAGGAAGTACAGTCAAATCTCAATAGTTCGAACACCAATGGCTCGTTCACCATGGCTAATTCAAACTGTTTTGAGTGCCTACGAAATGCTTCCGATAGATTAAGAAAACAAATATTTAAGGAATCTTTCTTATTTCATTAGCCGGCCTCGGTGGCACAGTTGGATGGGTGGCACAGTTGGATGCGCCGTCCGACTGGAGACCAGGTGGTCGCGGGTTCAACCCCAGCCGAGGTCGGCAACATTCTTTTGTAGAGATTGATCATGAAATATTTTCTACGGTCATTCTCTCCCTTCCGCTGATTCAAGAAGGGCAGTTGTCAGTTTCTGGCGAAAGAATGTGCACAATACTGGTTAACCGCTTAGAGGACTAAGCCTGCCCAGTAAACGTGTGGTTAGGTAAACTGACCGCGCTCGACATGACCCCATTGGGTTGACTGGGCCGTAAAACCTCAACACAAACAAAATTCTTATTTCATTATGAAATTGTATGTTGAGTGTACTCATTAGAATTGCCTCTTCAAGGCAATTCTAATGAGTACGCTCAACATATGATTATTGTGTAGAAGATTGATAGATTTCCCAGAATTAGCGATATTTGCTTCCCGACCTGGTACCATGATTAACCTTCATTGGCTCGAACTACCCATAGCTCGAACAATTTTCCATGGTCCCAAAGGTGTTGGAGCCATTGAAGTTCAACTGTTTACTAGTGAAGATACCCAAGAAATTCCACAATCACAAAGCACATCCTTCCCAGGGTACCAAAAGAAGGAGAGATTAGGAACAAATAATGACAAAACACCACATATGAAACCACTGATGAACAAAGAAAGAAGAACTGCAACAGAGAAACGGTCTCGGAATGATCAGTAGTAAATCCACTCAAGGGCTTAACCCTTATCCTGCTGAATAATTAATTAGCCACACCCATTTCTGACTATCAGCCAATTAGCGTTTTCGCATTAGCATTTGTATGTGTCCCATACATTTGTATGGAAAAAATGTTGATAATTTCAAATGACTTCTTCTCTGGAGCCTCTGAGCCAGTGTTGCTCAAATTTCATGTGGAGCCTTCTTGGGGCAGGAGAACGAAAGATTGCTAAAATGGGCTTGGTGCAATGATCAAAATGGCTGCCATGTACATTAATGGTAAAAACCTTTAAAAATCTTCTTCTCCAGAACCAAATAAGCCCTGGGCCTTAATCTTTGCAAAATTATGGGGGACAGGAGATCGATCTACCAAAATTGCTAAAATGATGGTTCTATGTTGACGTTTATCTTTTTTATGGCAAGGTCAAATTTTCTCCCCATGCATTTGTATGGGCCATATACATTTATATTGGAAGTATCGAGGTGACTTGTACATCAACAGTAGCTAAAATCGTTCTGATTGGAAATCTAAGATGGCCGTCGACTTGTTTATGTTTATTATATTTCCCTACCACTGTGCTGTTTACATGTATAAAATCATGATTCTTCAGAAACCATTTAGCCAATTTCCACCAAATTTCACATTGATCCTATTGTTGAAATGTGATTGATAGTTTATTCAAATGATCACGCTCCATTGACTGTCAGGCCCTGATAGTTTATTCAAATGATCACGCTCCATTGACTGTCAGGCCCATATATTCTTATTCAAAATTTAAAACTGCTCAAATGATGATCTTTTCATTAGTTGCGATGATAGGATTGGAAAGGGGGTGGTCGGGTGGTGCGAAGGTGCTGTGTATCTTACATCACTGGGGCGTCCAACTGATATTGGCTTACAGTTGGGCAAGGCCTGCTATCCTTGTAGTGGGTAAGGGTAGAGGGGGAATGTTTTTATTTCTTCTGTTTCTTCACTTTCTTCACTTTCATTCCTGTTCCTCTTTCTTCCCTGTCCCTCTCTTTTATCTCCTCTACTCTCTCTTCTATCTTTTTTCTCCCTTTCTCTGGGAGACGACACAAAATGACCCTCATGGGTTGACGTGTCGTTAAACCCCAACACAATAGGATTGGAAAAATGTTGCATAACATCTGCATATCTGCAGTGGCTATGTCACTCAGATGAGCGAGCCGTGTCCCGTGGGCCTCGTTTCATTGTCTCCACCACCCGTTTTCCCAAAAAGGGATTGTATGTCCCAAAAAGGGATCATATGTCTCGCTGAGCCGTCTTTGGATACAGGGATGATAACAACAACCGGTGACAACTACCTGTGATAACATCCGGTGTTACTACCTTGCGAGTCATACGACATACTGGGAAATATGCATGTAAACATCCTTTTGCTGTAGATAAAGATTGTCATTCATGTTTTCAGCAATAAATGTCCGAATTCATGCATATTGCTGGCTAAAAATGCACTCGCCTGACAGGACGAGCTCAGTGCAAGTTCTACTCACCCGAGTTCGTACTATACTTGCATATGTGAGCGGGCAAGTGGAATTTTACACCTCTGCATCTACAAGGTCTAGCTATAATTCCGGATGAAACCTGGATAGATGAGAATTACATAGGGAAACAAGGAGGCCTTGATCAAACTGCAGGTGCAAAGGCAGGTCTGAACCTTACCTTGTTGGATATATAGTGACGTCTCTTTTAGTATGATCTGTCCTCTTATATTGCAGACATTTTGATACAATTATGGAGTTCTTTACCATGGAGTGTATCCCACCAGATAGCCCCACATTTGAGCTAGAAGAAGGAATGGACTTTGAGGCAGGAAAAGAAGATACAATATCCATGCAGTCAACACAATCTGCACAGGTAGCTGGAATTGTAACTTTAAAAAAATAATATAGGATAGTGTCACACAGGTCCATTTGCATGGCAGTTTACATTGTAAGGTCATGTCCCCCAACAGCAGCACCCTCTCCTGCCCCAGTGCGGGATTTATTTATGAGTAATTTGATGGTGAGTGCTTAGTTTCTATAGGCATGTATCAGTGGTAGGTATTGGTCCATTAATGAACATCTAAAAGATTGCCTTTGGAAACAAAGAACACACAAAAGATCCAAAATCGGAGACTTGGTTTTATTAACCCTAGGCCTTGTCCTGCTGAATAAGATGCCACGCCCACTTCTAATTGTCACCCAGTCAGATTCTTTGATCAAGATTTGTGATATAAATTCACATACTAAATGGCAAACAGTGCAGATTCAGATCAGTTGGCTTCTTAGAAGCCAACTGATCTGGATCTACACTGTTTGCAAAGGCAGGGTATATCCGGGTTCAGCAGGACAAGGGTTAAGTCTGTTCATATACAACACTGTAGTTTACATGGCTGCGTACACACCCTAGCACCCGCTTAAGTGCTGTTTGATTTTCAGAGTAACCTGGGCCCAGTTGTTCAAAGCTAACGATATTGTTAGTTAATGATTCGTTAAAATTTACATCGAGTGATACGCAAATATGCTGAAATGTTTTGCTGGAAAAATGTGAGTAGCTTTTGCAGTGCAAAAGCTACTCACATTTTTTCAGCAAAACTATCAGATTAATGTATATTGAATCTGCTAAAACAGTTAACAAAATGAGCCTTAATGAGCTTGTTAAGCTAACCATGCTTTGAACAACTGGGCCCAGATTGTTTTACTATTTGACAGTTTCAAGGCCAGTATTTTTGTTGCAGCTTCTCTTTGTTCATTCTGTTCTTGATGAATTGCTGATTTGTCTTGTATATTAAGTCCCTATCCGGTGAATTTAGAGGCCTATATTGAATGAATATGCCCTTCCCTGGGCATCTCCGTATCTGTTTTGAAGTATCTCTGTGAATTATTTATGACGTTGAATAAAAGTCAAAAAGGATTGCCTTTGGAAACAAAGAACAAAAAACATTATGAAAATCGTAGACTCGGTTTGGTTGAGTCTCTTCATATGCAATGCTGAAGTTTGTGAGGCTGCGCCCGCTTAAGTGGTATTCAAGTTGCAAAATAACCAGGATGGGCGCGATGATCCCAAAGGAAATAAAATATAACCTGCATAATGATGATGTACGGGGAGACTTTTTACGGCCGCCACACGGCACATCACCAGCTACAGTAGAGTAAAATAAAAGTCAAAAAGGATTGCGTTTGGAAACAAAGAACACAAAACAATACATAACATATAAAAATATGAGATACTATAAACACATTCAGAATTAAGACTGTTAGATCTATGAATTTATCCCTCCCTTGTCCTGCTGAACCTGGATATACCCTGCCTTTGCAAACAGTGTAGATCCAGATCAGTTGGCTTCTGAAGAAGCCAACTGATCTGGATCTGATTTGTTTGCCATTAAGTATTCGAATTTGTATGAACATCTTGGATCAAGTATTCTGATTGGCTGAAAATTAGAAGTGGGCGTGGCATCTTAATTTATTCAGCATGACAAGGATTATCTACCTCTACCATGGTTGGGAAGGAAAGTTATCTTTAAAGGGCAATTGATACTCTTCAAGGACAGGCATCTCTTTCAAACTCAGCCAATGCTTTATTTTTAGAGCTTTCAGAAAGGCTGTTGTACTCGGAAGAGCAAAGTGTCCCAAAAGTTGTCTCCCTTCTAAAAACATAAGAAAATTTACCAGATGTATCTGGTCCTCTTAACCCTTCTTGCCATGTGAATAAATTAAGATGCCACACCCACTTCTAATTTTAGCCAGTCAAATTACTTGATTCAGGTTGTTCATACAAATTTAAATACTGAATGACAAACAGTGCAGAGCCAGATCAGTTGGCTTCTTCAGAAGCCAACTGATCTGGATCTACACTGTTTACAAAGGCAGAGTATATCCAGGTTCAGCAGGACAAGGGTTAAACTGACTTTCCTTACAAGACTGGTTATTTCATTTTCCTACATTCAAAAAGTTGTGTAATTAATTTCTATCCAGTTGTTGTTTTAGTGTTCAGATTGTTTGAATATTAAAGTACATTTTACTTACTTAGTTTTTACATATTAAGGATTAGCTATAGAACCAAAGAGAACATAACTCATTAAATGGTAAATAGGTAAGACACACAGTAAGACACACAGTACTAGTTGCCAATAGCTATGTCTCTGCTAACCCTTAATGGGTTCTTTATAGACTACCGTATTTACCCTAAGTATTCAAACACGTCAACTCCTTACCATACTTGTTCTAAAATTTGAGCAAGTGCAATTTACTACCCAATGTTTTGTCTAAAAATTGCTGGATGAGTGGCAAACAGTGTGAACCCTGATGAGATGCTGTATTCTGCAGCATCTCATCTGCGTCTACACTGTTTGCTCAGGCCTGTTTGTCTGAATACATACGGTAAATATGGTGTTCAAACTGCGGTTATAGACTCTGTTAAAATAAGTTTCTTTTTATATCACAGGACCTTAGCAGGCAGCAGGTTAGCAAGACTTTTATAAGCTACAGCCTTCATCCCAGTCAGCATTCTACGTAAATCTATATCGGGCCGTCATCGGCCCGTCAGGGTAGCTGACGGGCCGATGACGGCCCGATGTAGAGTTACGTAGAATGCTAGCTGGGATGTACTTTATAATTACCTATCATGCTATGCTCCTAGGGAGAAAACTATTCATGCACACTTAATTTATTGTTCACATGAAATTTATCACCAAATTCATTTCTCTATACACTTGCACTAGATAATCATAGACCATTTCCATGTACTCCTTTTTATATCTACCTACCCTTGATGTTATATCTGTCAAGCAACAGATAGGCTGAACAAGTATTAGCTTTCACAAAAAACTTGGTCTGTGCTTAGCATGTTAGCACATAATGTGTGCTAAGCATAGACCGAGCTTACAACAAGTTCGTGAAAGCTAATATATGTACTTGGTTATAATAATGTTGAGTAATCCATGGAAAATAGCATTGGACCAGTTCATGAACTTTCATAAAGTGCCTCCTGAGTAATATCAAACTCAAGATTGTCTGTGCCCATGGGCTTAGACAATAAAGGTGTTGATTTGGCCAGTCGGTGAAAGTTATGGATAGTAGCATAGCTCCAGATATGGTGGTCATTTTGGTCGATATTCAGAAAGGTTTTGGAGTTACCGTATTCAACCAAATTATGGCACATACCCCTATAAGTGCACAGTCAAGCAATTCCGTAGTCTTCAGATTACAGCCAGTGTAGTTTTTGTCTACTTCTTTATAAAGGCATATGCTGTGAGTACCCATTTGAATTGCATTGACAAGTCGATGCAATTCAAATGAGTACCCACAACATATGCTCTTATAAAGAAACCCAGAAAAAAATGAGTACCCACAACATATGCTTTTATAAAGAAACTCAGAAAAAAATCACATGAGTACCCAGAAGGTATGTTTTAGAGCAAAATTAACAATGAAAAGAAATCTTCTGAACACTCGCTTTCTCTTGACCCTTCAACAAGTTTTGTCTTGTGTATTAATCTTTCATCTACTGCAGGCAACACCTGTTTTATTTCTTAATATTTTCTGAAAGTAAAATGGCATTTTACAGAGTGTCGGGATGTTCAAAGACCTGACATGGAAGAATGAAATTTCACAGAAAATGTTTCAGATAAAAATGTTCCACATTACAAAAACATACCTATTCAAATATATAGAAAATTTCACCTCCAAAAACTGAAAATTTTCAGATAAAAAATTCTGATATTTTTCATATTTCTGCTCAAAACATAGATCACTGAGGCATAACGAGTACCCACAATCTATGTTTTTGAGCAGAAATAAGAAAATAATGTATACACATGTAAACCCAAGTTTTACTTTATAAAAGTGGGGTTTAAAGGGGTCAGAATTATATAGGTATGTTCTCGTGATGATTAGCAATAATGCATTTATAATAAAATCTTGCATTGCATTACTAAAGTGTTGTCGATGTTCATGTCATTAATTTGATATCTCAAGGGAAGTAATTGTTTTTTATTTTAATGATCACATCTGTGAACAAAAACTCAAAAAGCTAACAAAGTTTTAAATTTGCATTGAAGACTTTGCTATATAATCTGTACAAATCAATGACTCATCATTATAGCCTTTTCATTACAAAACCAAGTTAATATACCATTTTGTCGCAAATGACCCTCATTGGTTAACATGTCGTAAAACCTGAACTCATCTGTATAAATCAAAATGAAATTGTACAGTAAAGTGATTATAACCTGTTTTACCAGTAAAATGTAGCATACACCAATGTTGGGACCTACCTTGTCAGTGATAAAGCGACATAGTGCAGGATTAAAATGAAAAAAGAAAATGAACAATTAAAGAACAAAGCATTTGTTCCAAAACATTTTTTGCACATTTCATACAGGTATTTTTCCAAGCGGGGCCATTGACATCTTGACACTCTGATTTATTGCTTCAAGTGTTATCATATCGACACTAAAATGGTTTAATAAATTGTCTTTCCAAAGTCCTTTAACTGAAGATTATTCAGAACTAGTATTTCTAAATCTTTGAAAAGTATGGTTAAGATGTTATCTGCATTTCCTTTATGAACTAAAAGTTAGTATTTTTCACTCTGATGACACTAGATGTAGATATTTTTTTATTTCTGGAAAGCTTATGTCTTATGTCTTACTAATTTATGAGTAGTAGCATTGTTTATTATTATCTTTTGCTTGCCTACGCATTGAGCAGTATGCTTTTTGTCTGTTTCCATTGAGTTGTAGTCTGACCATACGGCCATATATATGAAGTAACTATTCATTTTTTTTTTTTTTTTTTTTTTTTTTTTTTTTGATTTTTGATCAAAACATATTTTTATAGGTTTTGTACTGAAAATCTTTCAGATTATCAGAGAAATGATTTAAATAAAATGTTAGGTCCTTGCATAACAAAAGGCTTTTTTACTGGCCATAAACATTAGGCTTACCATATTTAATCTAAATATTTTGATTTACTTATTTGGGCAATTAGTATAGACCCAGATCAAACTGCTCCAGAAGAAGTAGTTTGGTATTTGGCATTCAGTCAGCAAAGTTTTTGCATCTTTCCAAGCAGTCAAATGGACTTGTTTAATTTTTAGACTACGGCAAACAATGCATTCTGTGGCATCTGATCTGGGTCTACACTGTTTGCTGAGGCCTGTCCGTCCCAGTGCTTAGCGTAAATATAATATATGGCATGTGGCTTATTTTTTAAAATATATTTTAAATATTTCTAGATGAAGGTAAGAAACAATTTTTCACAGGTGAGTGTACACCTAGGGGTTTACTACAAGACCAGTTTAACAAGGGTTAATCTCTAGACCAAGAATAATTACAAAGAATATTCTCACTCATCTCATTTTTATACCCCGCCTCACGATAGTGGGGGATATTATGGTTTCACGCTGGATGTTCGTTTGTCCATTCCTTTGCCACCTGTATTTTCCTTTCTGGACGATAACTTATGTAAATATCAATGGATTTTCACCAAACTTGGTATGTGCATTGATATTGTGGAGATCTGGGGTCTGGAATTGCTAAAGATCAAAGTTCATCCATTCTTGACAGAGTTATCTGTCATCAACACACGATAGTTGCATGGATATTATCGTTTCAAGTTTTATTACCTGTTTTCATTTGTTTCAGCAACTTCTGGCACAAAAGGGGGCTGACTACATATGTACGCAGCAAAGTGCAAAAAATTAACCCTAGTCCTGCTGAACCCAGATATGTCTTGCCTTTGCAAAGAGTGAAGATACAGATCAGTTGGCTTCTGAAGAAGCCAACTGATCTGGATCTGCACTGTTTGCTGTTCAGTTTGTGAATTTTTATCAACAATCTGGATCAAATTTGACAAGGGTGTGGCTTCTTAATTTATTCAGCAGGACAAGGGTTAAATACTTTGATATTTTTGTAGAAAAAAAAAATGAATAGCCTTTTTTTTTTAGCTCATCTGTATGAGTGTACAGGTACAACTGTAGCATTCTCTACAGCATCATTGCCAGCGTCAGTGATAGTTAAAGTTTTTGGTTAAAGTTTTTAAAAGGTTATATCTCCTGAATATATGGATGGAAGTAGTTCAAACTTGCACTGATGTTAGATACTGGTCTGAAGTCCTGTGCTGTACTATCCCAACACATGAGTGACCTTGAAGCCAAGGTCTCAGACTTAGAAAAAATTTATATAAAAGCTTTAGGTTAAAGTTTTTAGAGGCAAAGCTTGATTCAGGTGAGCTATGCTGTCCTGCAACAGCTCTCATTTACATCAGTGTATTTAAAAATGTTTTATTTGAATAGTAATTGTTGGCTTCCTGAGTATTTTAAGTTGACAGTGATTTTAACAGCTGAGCACAGATCAGTTTACATTTCTGAGCAGTCTTATAAGGATAGTAGAATCTATAGAAATCTATAGAAACTCCAGATTTTCTGGACTGGAACAGCCAAGTCTGCAGGTAGGCTGTTTTGCTGAAAAATGTTTTGTCTGGTTCTTTACTGTTCACATAATTGATGCGCAACACACAAAAAGGGCCCTTATGTAATTTACGGACAATGCAGGCCCTGATCAGCCTGCACATAAGCGCAGGCTGATCTGGGCCTTTGTTGTCCACTTTCAGAATCAGTGGATACTGTAGTGTATGTTAACAGACAGAAAATGCCCAGATTAGACTGCACAGAATCTGATGCGCACTCTGATCTGGACCTAAGTTGTCTGCAAATTGCATGAGGGCCCTTTTCAGGCATTGTGCATTATATATTTTTTTTGCATGTGTAACTCATGAGCCACAAGGTGAGAAAATGTACTTTCCATCATATGTGTTCAGCAAATACTCAGATGAGTCTGCACATCTGCACAGGCTGTTCAGATTCTTCACTGTCTGCTAGATGAAACCAAAGCATGCCAAGCCAAGATTATGGTCAGACTCTGGGACAGGCTGATCTGAGTCTTGGCTGAATGTAGCTGTTGGAAGGTACATTTTCTCATTTTGCAACACATACCATTTTATAAGTGCTAGCTTGAGTTTAACTTTTAAGCTTAACTGAGCAGAATTGACTTAAACTAGACTATAAATGTCCTAAAATTTCAAACATTTTATTTCATACTTTTCTGTCCTAATTTTTTCTTTTAATGAAGTTGTTTCTTTAAATACTTAGAATGGCAAGCAGTGTAGACCCTGATCAGACTGTTCCTTCAGGTGCAGTCTGATCTGGGTTTGCACTGTTTGCACATGCCTTTTTATCAGAAACTTAGATGTACGACATTTACTATACAGTGTTTTTCTATGGGTGTTATATGTCTGTTATCTGCAGCAGTATACCACCAAAAGTATTTTTTCTTCAAAATATCCATAGACTTGCATGGACAGACTTAATAAAAATAAGTCTGCCGTTTTCATTTACTTTGACATGTTTTTAGATTCCAGAGAATCCCTCTTTTCAGAACTTATTGCCATCTCCGGTCAGAATCAGCAGATGACAAAAAAAGTATTTTCATTACTTTTTTGAGAACATTGGGTTTGACATTTGAAATGTCAAATACTATTTTGGGGAAAATAAGAAAATATCAAATTGTCATCTGCTGAATTTTAGACAGTGCTGAAAGTAAATGCTTAGCTTGCTGGATAAAAATTTCAGCAGATGATATTTTGAAATATTTTTCTTATTTTTTCCAGAAAATATGATTTGGCATTTTATGCATGTCTTTCAGGAGACAATTTGCAGGAAATACCTAAACCTGTAGTTTGATAGTAAAATTAGAAAAATCTCATCAAATTTTCGTCTGCTGAATTTGCCTATATACAGTATTTACCCTAAATATTGGGACACCTTCATTCTTTGTCCTAACATTTTAACCCTAAACGGGCCAAGCAAAATTTGTAGCAGACGGCATTCTAAAAAAAAAAAAATTTTCTTAGAAAATAAGCCAGACGATTCACATGAAATGTCAAGACTTATTTTCTAAGAAAAATAAATAAAAAATATATTTAAAGGTGTTGTCTGCTGCAGTTGTGATTGGCGCTTGGAGGGTTAAGAAGTCCATTTTACTGGATTAGTGGCAAACAGTGTAGATCCAGATCAAATGCCAGATTTTGTGGCATCTGTTCTGGGTCTATACTGTTTGCTTAGGTCTGTCTGTCCCAATACTTAGGGTTATAATGTAATTTTCTGTAAATCAAAAGTTAAGTAAAGGAGATAAGTACTCCAGAATGCATATCAAGGCTAGTTCAATAACAGGCAAGTTCAGCTAAATGATGACAGAGCATGTTTGCCTACCTTTTTGGAAAAACAGATTTTATTTTTAGAAACAGATTTTAGTATAAGTCTTAACCCATGTTATGCTGAATAAGTTAAGATGCCACGCCTACTTCTAATTTCAAGTCAATCAGATTACTTGTTTTGGATTTTTGATAGAAATTCACATATTTAATGACAAACAGTGCAGATCCAGATCAGTTGGCTTCTTCAGAAGCCAACTGATCTAGATCTACACTGTTTGCTAAGACAGGGCATGTCGTGTTCAGCAAAAGAAGGGTTAAATTAAGTTGATTTATTCAGCATGGCAATAGTTAAGGTACAAATTGTGTTTTAGCAAAGGAGGCAGAAACTGTGCAGATATATGAGTAATCTGTATCAGGTATGTTTACCTCTAGGCATAGTGCACTATAAATCTATCCAAACATCTATCTGCAATACAAGTATGAGGATGGTGAAAAGTATGATTCAACAAGTATTATCTTTTTCAAAAAGCTAGTTGGTGGTTTAGCTTCAACAATTGCATGTACCCTTACGACGCTTATACCGCACATAATGGCTTATGTATCAAGATTCATTGAACTAACCTAACTGACTCCAGTTACTTTCTGCATTTGGTTCACTCTGAAATGTCTAATTTACGTCTGACATGTACACAAATAATAGGTGCCAAGGATATTGTTGCTCGACAGTTACTATTATCCTGTGAGTTTTTCAACATTTTGACTATAGCAGATCAGTTGATATGGGAGTCCTTGGCTAATATAAGTCGATTCAACAATGGAATGCTTTCATTTTAATACCAGTAAAGATACCCTTTGGACAGGTTCATTTCGAGGTTAAAGGGTGTCTGAATTGCTTCTTTGTATTTAGATTTCTGTACCTAATACAGTGTAGACCTAGATCAGACACTGTGTTTTGCAGCATCTGATCTGGGTCTATACTGTTTGCTGCTGTCCCTTTTATGGAATGCTAGGCATAAATGAGTTAATAGTGTACCTGAGAGGGGCCATACTTAATTTGATAATAAAACATTCTGTTCTCTTTGTTATCAGACGCATGACTGCAGATGCAAGACTATGTCAACAGTCTTGGAAGTTACTTGCGCTGAAGCTGGGTTCAGTGTAATTCCCGTATTTGATGTGTGATTGGCATACCTCCTATATATGTGGCTTGCCAGGGCAACATTCAAAAATGAATGTGTCTTCCATGAAAAAAATATCACTTTAGAATGTAAAAATCATTTTAGAAATAGTTCTACATTTCTAAAGTGCCAAATCTAAATAATAGCAATTATGAATTTATTCATTCTTTTTAAATATTTTGGCTGAAAGCCTTCGTCATTAAAAATGAAATATACTGTTATTTACTTTTGAATAAATTCATATTTGTATATTACTTCTCTCTGGAGGACTTCCATTTTAGGGATTTAAATATTTGCAGATGATGTTTTAAAATATTTTCTTCTTTTTTTTTTCTTTTTTTTTCCCTTACAAATAGGGTCAGACATTTTGTCCTCTGCTGAAATTGTTATTCAGCATGCTGTGCATTAAGCCTTAAATTCTTCATCATAATCATAATCGGATTTTTGATTAACATGCAGGTACACGGGCAACATCAACATCAGTGATAGCTGGCTTGCTGCATGCATGGCAGATCTCACACCAGATCTCCAGGTATGTCTATCATGAGGGTTGATAGCTGAGAGCAACTACTCTCTGCAATCCCTCTCTGTTAGCTGCTTCCATGTCATCTTGGGCCTCCCAGGCCCACGCTTTCCATCAACCTGTATGTCAAAGGCTGTCTTGACTGCACCCTTGGAGCATTCCACATGTCCATACCATCGGAGTCTTCTCTCCTTCAGAATGAGGTCAAGATCCTCAATGCCAAGCCGCGCAAGTAGCTCATTGGACCTGGTGGTGACAGTGTCTTGCAGCCTGACATTGCAGATCTGTCTGATCATTGCCCTGTCATTTCGCTGCAGACGCTGGAGGTTTGACTTTGTCAATAGCCAAGTCTTGCTGGCATGGAGCATTGCACTCCGCACACCTGTACACACGGCCATGTGTTTTGAAAGAGAGGTGGTGTGAAGAGAGAACTGGTAGCAGATCCTTAAACTTCTTCCAGGCGGTTTTCACACGTGTTGTGGTTGAAAGTTCACAGCCTCCTGCTGAGAGCATGTCTCATCAGTAGCAAAAGGAAGCTACCACTTCAAGCTTGTCAGGTCCAACCTGGATTTCCTTCTGTGGTCTACCATCCAAGGGGCTTGCAGTTCCCCGGCACCTTGTACATCTGTGTGTAGTCAGGGACTTTTGCCAAACGCTTGAGCCCACTGCATTTCTTGTGCACCCAGTGCTTGCAGCCATTGCAGAAGATGCTGTTGCTGCCCACTCCAGTGCGATAGACGGTGCATGGAAACTTGCCTGAACTCTGCAGGAGGTCCAGTCCCGTACCGCAGATCATGATCTTTGTCTTTCCTGCATTTACTCTCAGTCTTTTCTTCTCCTTTGCTTCTTTCCAAGTCAAGAGCCTCCTGACACATTCCTCAAGCCATTCAGTGACGATAACAAGGTCATTGGCATAGAGGTCCTCCCAGGGGACCCCAGAGTGGAACTCTCGTGATAAGGCTTCAAGCACAATGATGGAGAGCAGTGGGCTGAGTACTGATCCTTGGTGAACACCAACCTTCACTTCAAACTCTTTACTGTACCCCTCACCAACACGGACACAGCTCTGGGCATTTGCATACATCCCCAGCACCAGTCGCACAATCCACTCCTCCACACGAAGTTTTCTCAGCGCCCATCAGATGACCTTCTCCAGGTCTACGAAACCCATGTAGAGTCTCTTGTTGGCAGCTAGATACTTCTCTTGCAGCTGCCTGACAACAAAGATTGCGTCTGTAGTGCCTCTGCCTGGGACGAAGCCAAACTGGGAATCATCAGTTGACACCAACTGTCTGATGAGGCCATCCTCAATCCATTCCATAACCTGCTCTGTCAGCTTGAGACTGCGGTAGTTGCCCCTTTCCAATGCATCCCCCTTTCCCTTGTAGAGGCAGACAATGAAACTCTGCTCCCACAGTCAGAGGGTACCTTGCCATCACGAATGATTGTAGCTGGGAGGTCACAAATCATGGAGGCGCCCATGTCACCGGCTGCTCATATCATCTCCACCACTATGCCTGATGGGCCGGGTGCTTTGCCAGCCTTCATCTGTGAGATAGCCTTCTTAACCATATCAGTGGTGATTGGGATGGGCGGGCCTTCCACTGGTGGTTGATAAGACAGGTGGTCTGGGTCCCAGTCAAACTCAACATTGAGAAGCCTTTGTTAATGATCTAGCCAGGCCTTCTGCTTTGAGTCTTCGCTCATTGATATCTCTCCTGCATCATTCTTCACAGGTTTGTCACCAACAACATCAATGTTCTCTATTCTAAACTGGTTAGCAAGGAGGTAGACTTCTGAAGACTTGGGGTCAATTCTCGTAGACCTTCTTGTTGGCTTCTTGACAAGCATGGTGCACTGCATGTCTGGCATTTTGTTTGGCTGCATTGTATGATGCCCTGGTGCCTTTACCAGCCTTCCAGGCCTTGAAAGCTTTCCGCTTGGCAGCAATGCCAATTACAACAATTGTTGTCTGCTTTGTCATCAGCTTGTGATTTTAAAAGTCATTTTTGCAAACAGTGTGGACCCAGATCAAACTCTCCTCTAGGAGCAGTCTGATCAGGGTCCGTCCACACTGTTTTCCTGTACTCAAAAACTGGATTGAAAAGTTTGCAAGAATATTCAGCAGACGACATAAACAGATGACATTTTCAGATGCAGGTTTTTTTGGCATTTTAAGGGTTAACCACATATATTTTTCTCAGTGCATTTACAGGAAAAACCTATAGTTAACTATTGGGATATAATGTTGTTCTTACTTCAATGAATACATTGACTCATGCAATGTCACATGATCATTAAGTGATGTCAAAATAAATAATGGTTCTCTCCAATATGATTTGAAGATGTCAGCAACATTCTTCTGCAGTTAAAAGGAAAATTGTGTGTAATTGTTTTCTTGTTTCAATTTCAGCCTTCAAACCAGATTATTTCCTCAGATAATGGATGTAATAAAGGCAATTTATTTAACTCTTGCCCTGTTTAACTCCTACCATGATTTCAGGCAAAAATAGGAAAAAATATTTTAAAATGTACTTGCTAATATCTAAATTTAGAATATTAAGTGTAAGTGTATTGTTATGGCTCCTTCTTGTCAACTGCAAAAGAAAACTGCCCATAATTATATCATTTTGTGACCATTACATCACGAAAACACACCTATATAATTTTGACCCCCTTAAACCCCACTTTTATATAGTAAAACTGGGGTTACAGGGGTATACATTATTTTCTTATTTCTGCATTACCTCACGAAAACACACCTATATAATTTTTACCCCCTAAAACCCCACTTTTATATAGTAAAACTGGGGTTTACAGGAGTATACATTATTTTCTTATTTCTGCTCAAAAACATAGATTGTGGGTACTCGTTAGAACTGCCTCAGCAAGGCGGTTCTAACAAGTACCCACAATCTATGTTTTGCGAGGCAGTTCTAACGAGTACCCACAATCTATGTTTTTAGCAGAAATATGAAAAATATCGGAATTTTTTATCAGAAAATTTTCCGGTTTTGGTTGTAAAATTTTCAATATATTTGAATAGGCGTGTTTTCATAATGATTACCTACATTCCATGGTCCCTTGACTTTGTCATTCTTTACATGAATCAGACTTCAGCTCTGTTTTAATACTGACAGTCTTCAGCAAGTGCTGCACCACATTCTGTTGTAATACTTAGTCTTATCTTTTTCTCAGAAGAAGTGGTTTGATATTGCATGTAAATTTTCTCCTTTAAGACAATTTTCATGAAATGTTGGACCCTAATTTTCATGAACAATCAGCCACATTTTCTGAGAAAAAAAAAAAGGCCAATTAGTTGTCTGCTGAATTTGCCTAGAGAGTGCTAAAGATTAAGTGCTGCAAAAGTACATACCATATTTACTCTAAGTATTCTGGCAGATAGACCTGAGGAAACATTGTAGACCCAGATCAGATTCTGCAGAATGTGGCTTCTGATCAGAGTGTATACAATAAGACATTAATCAGGGAATTTGTAGATGTGTCATCAAGTGATCAGTTGGGCTTATTCTAACCCTTGTCATGCTGAATAAATTAAGAGCCATGCCCACTTCTAATTTCCAGCCAATCAGATTACTTGATTCATAATTTTGATAGAAATTCACATATTTAATGACAAACAGTGGAGATCCAGATATGTTGGCCAGATGTTCAGAAGCCAACTGATCTGGATCTACACTGTTTGCTAAGACAAGACATGTCGTGTTCAGCAAGAGAAGGGCTAATTTTAGAACAAGTATGGTGACAGGATGTCTGGATATTTAGGGTAAATATGGCATCCTTGCATAAATTAGCATAAGAATGGTTCTTCATTGTCATTATATTGCTTATGACATGAACAACTCCAACACTGATTTTTCATTTATTGTCACATCTTGATGTTGTGAAATATCCAAATACTGCCAAGTACTGTACATCTTCACCAAGTACTTTACATCTGCATTGTATTTCTAACTGCACAGGTGCAAAGGGAGATAATGCAGTTAAACAGATATTTGCTTGTCACACTTATATCAAATCATTTCATTACTATAATAAACCAAGGCACAGCAAAACCTACAACATTGCTTTATATAGCATCACGAAAACATGCCTATATAATTTTGACCCCCTTAAACCCCACTTTTATATAGTAAAACTGGGGTTTACAGGGGTATACATTGTTTTTCATATTTCTGCTCAAAACATAGATTGTGGGTACTTGTTAGAACCGCCTCGGCGTGGCAGTTCTAATGAGTACCCACAATCTATGTGCAGAAATATGAAAAATATCAAAACATTTTATCTGAACATTTTCATTTTTTTGGTGGTAAAATTTTCAATATATTTGAATAGGCATGTTTTCGTAATGAATAACAAAAGATCCAGAGTAGTGGTCTGGTCAGTCCAGTGCAGTTGTCTAGGGTCAGAGCACACAATATTGGGACCTCCTAATATCTATATACCAAAGCTATGAAACACTCACCAGGTCTTAGCTTCATATAAAGTGAATATTTGGAAGATATTTTTTTTTTTTTCCTTTTACAGCAGAATATATTTTATGGGTACTCAGTCGAATTGCGATTTCAGTGAGTGCCTGCAAAATAAATTTTGGTGCAAAAAATCACAGAAATTATCCAAAATTATTGCCTTGACTTTTTGCATTTTAGCAGGCTTTATTTGTTCATGATGTGGTGTAAGCATTTTTAGCTCACCTGAGCATAAGCTCAGGGTGAGCTATTGTCATCACCCTATGTCCGTCGTCCGTCGTTTGTCGTCAACAATTAGTTTGTTAACACTCTAGAGGTCACAGTTTTGACCCAGTCTTGATGAAACTTGGTCAGAATGTTTGCCTCTATGAAATCTACGTCGTTTGATACTGGGTTACTTGGGGTCAAAAACTAGGTCACCAGGTCAAATCAAAGGAAAAACTTGTTAACACTCTAGAGGTCATAGTTTTGACCCAATCTTGATGAAACTTGCTCAAAATGTTTGCCTCTATTTAATCTAGGTCAAGTTCGAAACTGGGTCACTTGGGGTCAAAAACTAGGTCACTGGGCCAGATCAGCAGAAAACCTTGTTAACACTCTAGCGGTCACATTTTTGAAGCAATCATCATGAATCTTGCACAATCTGTTTGTCTTGATGATTTCTGGGTCAAGTTCGAAACTGGGTCACTTGGGGTCAAAAACTAGGTCACCGGGCCAAATCAGCAGAAAACCTTGTTAACACTCTAGCGGTCATTTTTCAAGCATTCATCATGAATCTTGCTCAGAATGTTTGTCTTGATGATTTCTAGGTCAAGTTTGAAACTGGGTCACTTGTAGTCAGAAACTAGGTCACCTGGCCAAATCAGCAGAAAACCTTGTTAACACTCTAGCGGTCACATTTTTCAAGCAGTCATCAAGAATCTTGCTCAAAATGATTGTCTTGATGATTTCTAGGTCAAGTTCGAAACTGGGTCACTTGTAGTCAAAAACTAGGTCACCGGGCCAAATCAGCAGAAAACCTTGTTAACACTCTAGGGGTCACATTTTTCAAGCAATCATCATGAATCTTGCTCAAAATGTTGTCTTGATGATTTCTAAGTCAGGTTTGAAACTGGGTCATGTGGGGTCAAAAACTAGGTCACCAGGCCAAACCAGCAGAAAACCTTAACAATCTCTCAGTCACATTTTTGAAGCAATAATCATGAATCTTGTTCAAAATGTTTGTCTTGATGAGTTCTAGGATATGTTTGAAACTGGGTCATGTGGGGTTAAAAACTAGGTCACCGGGGCAAATCAGCAGAAAACCTTGTTAACACTCTAGCAGTCACATTTTTGAAGCAATCATCATGAATCTGGCTCAAAATGTTTGTCTTGATGATTTCTAGGTCAAGTTCGAAACTGGAACACCCGGGGTCAAAAACTAGGTCACCTGGCCAGATCAGCGTAAAATCTTATTATCACTCTAGCGGTCACATTTTTCAAGCATTCATCATGAATCTTGCTAAAAATGTTTGTCTTGATGAGTTCTAGGTCAAGTTCGAAACTGGGTCACTTGGAGTCAAAAACTAGGTCACTGGGGCAAATCTGCAGAAAACTTTAACACTCTAGCGGTCACATTTTTTAAGCAATCATCATGAATCTTGCACAAAATGTTTGTCTTGATGATTTTTAGGTCAGATTCGAAACTGGGTCACCTGGGGTAAAAAACTAGGTCACCTGGCCAGATCAGCAGAAAACCTTATTAACACTCTAGTGGTCACATTTTTCAAGTAACCATCATAAATCTTGCTCAACATGTTTGTCTTGATGATTTCTAGGTCGAGTTTGAAACTGGGTCACTTGGAGTCAAAAACTAGGTCACCGGGCCAAATCAGCAGAAAACCTTGTTAACACTCTAGCGGTCACATTTTTCAAGCAGTCATCATGAATCTTGCTCAAAATGTTTGTCTTGATGATTTCTAGGTCAAGTTTGAAACTGGGTCACATGGGGTCAAAAACTAGGTGACCTGGCCAAATCAGCAGAAAACTGTTAACACTCCAGAGGTCACATTTTTTAAATAATCATCATAAATATTGCTCAATATGTTTGTCTTGATGATTTCTAGGTCTAGTTTAAAACTGGGTCACTTGATATCAAAAACTAGTTCACCTGGCCAAATCAAAGGATAACCTTGTTGATGCTCTAGAGGCCACATTTTTGAAGTGATCATCAGTAATCTTGCTCAAAATGTTTGTCTTGATTTCAAGGTGATGTATAGTTTTCTGTCCAGTGACTTTCTTAAGTTTTTCCATTTAGGTCAGTTTCTCAGTAATTATTGGTCCTACAGAGTGATATTTGGTACTTGTGAAGTGTTTGTGTTTAGGTCAGTTTCTTAGTAACTATTGCTCCTACAGCCAGTGATACTTAGTACATGCATACATCTTAGCATGGCCTCTTGAGTGCAGTCATCCATATTTGACCTTGACCTTTATTTCACAGTCCATTAGACATGCTACATTGTCTATTTGTTAATATAATCATTTTGAACTTTGATCAGAATGTTTGCCTTGATCAGTTCTAGATCAGGCTCTCAAAGTGTTATGTTGCTCAGGTGAGCGTTACAGGGCCATCATGGCCCTCTTGTTTTTTTGACAGTGAACAATGATTTTTTTTTATGTCCCCACCATTTTCAGTGGGGGGTGGGGGGGGTGGTGGGGGGGGGGGAGCATATAGTATCACCGCTGTCCGTCTGTACGTACGTCCGTCCCATCCGTCCATCCCATACATAACACTTTTGGTTTCCGTGCGATATCTTTTGAAAGGATTGGTGTATTGGATTGAAATTTTATACACATGTATATAATCATAAAATGTTGGTCAAGTTTGATTTAGGGTAAAATCCACCAATTATTTTGGGAGTTATAGGCCTTTTCAACTTTGAAAAATTTTCAACTTTGAAAAATGGTTTCCGTGCGATATCTTTTGAAAGGATTGGTATATTGGATTGAAATTTTGTACACAGGTATATAATCATAAAATGTAGATCAAGTTCGATTTAGAGTAAAATTCATCTATTATTTTGTGAGTTATGGCCCTTTTTCAACTTTGAAAAATGGTTTCCGTTCCATAACTTTTGAAAAGATAAGTGTATTGGATTCATATTTCATACACAAGCATATAATTATAAAATATAGGTCAAGTTCCATTTAGGGTAAAATCCACCAATTATTTTTGGAGTTAAGGCCCTTTTTCAATGTTGAAAAACAGTTGAAAAATGATTTCCGTTCGATATCTTTTGAAAAGATTAGTGTATTGGCATACATGCCATTAGCTGTTGACAGAAATCTGTGAGATTTTGCAATTTTTTTGGGGAGATTTGATGAAATTCTGTGAGATTTTTATGAAAGTCACTTTCAAGCTTACAATAGTAAGTTAAAAGCCATTATTTTAATGACTTAAGCTTGGGATAGCCATGCTAATGTGTGATTTATTTCTAGTTCTTCAAAAAATAGCTTATTAAATGGTATGAAAATTCTGTGAGATTTGAAAATCTTATGGGAAACAGGGTCCAGAAGGGCCAAAATTCTGTGAGATTTTGTCTCACAGTGTGAGGTATGGCATGTATGTATTGGATTCGAATTTCATACACAGGTATATAATCATAAAATCTAGGTCAAGTACGATTTAGGGTAAAATCCACCAATTATTTTTGGAGTTATGGCCCTTTTTCAACTTTGAAAAGTGGTTTCTGTTCCATAACATTTGAAAAGATTAGTGAATTGGATTCATATTTTATACACAAGCATATAACTATAAAATATAGGTCAAGCTTGATTTAGGGTAAAATCCACCATTTATTTTTGGAGTTAAGGCCCTTTATCAGTGTTGAAAAAAATAGTTGAAAAATGGTTTCCGTTCGATATCTTTTTGAAAAGATTAGTGTATTAGATACAAATTTTATACTCAGGTATATAATCATAAAGTGTATGTCAAGTTGGATTTAGGGTAAAATCCACCAATTATTTTTTGGAGTTATGGCCCCTTTTCAGCTTTGAAAAATGGTTTCTGTTCCATAACTTTCGAAAAGATAAGTGAATTGGATTCATATTTTATACACAAGCATATAATTATAAAATATAGGTCACGTTTGATTTAGGGTAAAAATCCACCAATTATACTTGGGGTTACAGCCCTTTTTCAGCGTTGAAAAAGTTTCAGTTTGATATCTTTTGAAAATATTAGTGTATTGAATTCATATTTAACACAGGTATATAATCATAAAATAGAGGTCAAGTTCCTATTAGGGTAAAATCCATTATTGTGGTAGTTATGGCCCTTTTTCACCTTCAAAAGATGTATTCTTTCCGATATTTTTTTTAAAAAAGATTAATTTGTGTATTGGATTCATATTGTATACCCGGGTATATAATCATAAAATATTGTCAAGTTCGATTTAGGGTAAAATCTGCCAATTATTATGAGAGTTGTGGCCCTTTTTTCAACTTCATTTTTTGCAAAATATCTGCGTGTGGATGAGGATGGCCCTTGATGGGGGCATCTGTGTCATACAAACACATTTCTAGTTTTTGCTGTGTTTACTGTGCCCTGGCTTTCATATACTTGTAAGAAAAACTGGTTTATAGTCTGCTCTAGATTTCTGTCCATTATAAACATCCATTTCAATATCAGTACAGTCTGTGTTTAAAAATGTCATTCAGAATGATTATAGTGGAAGCTCCACTAACGGTCAGCTCACAACTACAATCACCTCCCGATAACAGCCACTCTTCAGGGCCCAGTTGTTCAAAACTTAAAAAAGTTGTTAGCTGACGTGACATAAGCTAGGCTCAATTGGATGTGAGTTCCACTGGTGATCAGGAGATACCGGGTTCTACCCCAGCTGGGTTGGCAACATTCTTTCATGGAGGTTTGATCATGAAATGTTTTCTGTGGTCATGCAGTCCCTCCCTTCTGCTGATTCAAGAAGGGCAGTGAAAGAATGTGCACAATACTGGTTAACTGCTTAGAGGACTAAGCCTGTCCGGTAAAAGTATGGTTAGGTAAACTGCCTGCGCTTGACATGACCCCATTTAGTTGACTGGGCTGTAAAACCTCAACAGAAAACAAACAAAGGACAGAGGACATTTTAAGGAGTATTTGGTGATAAGTTCGGGATAATAATTCTTATTAGCTCACCTGTACAAAGTACAAGGACAGCTATTGTAGTCATCCCAGTTGTCCATATTCCAGTTCTGTTTACTTTTATATCACACTACAGTCGAACCTCAATGGCTTGAACACCGATGGCTCGTTTACCATGGCTAAATTGAACTCGTTCTATTGTCCCTACGAAATTCTTCCGATAGCTCAAGAAAACAAATACTTAGGAAAATTTTCTTATTTTATCGTGAAATTGTATGTTGTGTGTACTCATTAGAATTGCCTCATTGAGGCAATTCTAATGAGTACACTCAACATACAATTATTGTAGAAAATCAAAAAAAAAAAAAAAAATCCATAAATTATCATCATTTGCTTCCTAACTTGGCACCATAATTAACCCTCAGTGGCTCGAACCACCCATGTCTCGAACAATTTTCTATGGTCCCAAAGATGTTCGAGCCATTGAAGTTCGACTGTATATTAGAAGTTTATATCTCTGCAATCTCTGTACAGTAAGACTGCGCTTGTGCACAGTCTTATCAGGACACTCTGTTGGTTGATATGTCATACAGTATTCAAAAACTGAGCAAACCTTAAATGTCCTGAACAGGCTTTATGGATGCACAAGAGATCTGGGCCCGGTTGTTCAAAGCATTGTTAGCTTAACGAGCTCGTTAAGGGTCATTTCGTTAACTGTTCTAGCGGATTCAATACACAATATTCTGATATTTTTTGCTGAAAAAATGCGAGTAGCTTTTGCACTGCAAAAGCTCCTCACATTTTTTCAACAAAAAGATTTCAGCATATTTGCGAATCACTCCATGTAAATTTTAACGAATCATTAACTAACGATGTTGTTAGCTTTGAACAATTGGGCCCTGGGCCTTTGTTAAAAATGTGTTTGTTTTGGTTTTCTTTTCTGAGAATTAGGGTTTGAAATTTCATGTGAATTGTCTCCTATAGAGATGATTCACATGAAATGACATCTTTTTTTTTTAACTTTTAAGGATCACATCACTAATTTGTCATCTGCTAATAAGATTGAAATGGAAGTGGTGTATAGACATGTAACTAGATACACATGGTAGAATTTATGCCATTTTTATAAGGGAGACAACTTTTGTGACTTCCTGTTTTGCTTTTCAACACACCAAATCCCTTCATCTGGCTCCCAGCGCGAGCAAATTCTTTCCCTTATAGAGTAGCTCCTCTAATAAGAAGGGAGTCAAAACAATTTTGACAGAGTTGCCTCTCTTGAAAGTGTGAATCCATCTCCCTTAATATCATAGAGATTATAATTTTTCAAGCTTCTTGATTTTTGTTCTTAGTATTAAGTATTCTTATACGGTAAATGTCTTAAAATTTCGTACACTTTATTCCATCCTTTTTTAGCCTAATTTTTTGCTTTTTGTGCAGTTGTTTCTTAAAATACTTACTGGAATAGCAAACAGTGTAGACCCTGATCAGGAGCAGTCTGATCTGGGTCTACACTGTTTGCATATGCAGTTTTGTCATACACTTTGATGTACGAAGTTTTAGGACATTTACCGTAGACTAGCATTTTTTTTGACAGAATTCAGTTGCATGTGCAGGTCAGATTCAGGCCAGTTTTAAATACAAGACACTTTATGCTATAGGCAGACCATGAAGTCTCAGATCAACTGTTTAATCTACTATCATCATTGTTCACTGAAACTGTAAAAGTATTGGAATTCAGCAAGGCCCTGATCAGATGACTTGGTTACACAGGCTGATCTGGGTCTTTGCTGTTCTTAGATGCTGTATAAGAACCGTTTTCTAATGATACAGTATATTTGAGATGCATCATCAGAAACCAGCTTGACATGACCCTATTGGACTAACTGGGCTATAAAACTTCAACTCAGTCAATGCATCGCCAGAAAAGGGACAAATATACAGACTACAAATACCCTGATCAGACTGCACAATGATCCATAGGTAGACAGAGGAGGCCCTGATCAGACTGCACAATTTAGTCTGTACCCAGATCAGACTAAACATTCATCCCATATACAAAGAAATTCCTGATCAGACAGCACAATTAAGCAGGTCGATACCCAGATTGGACTAAACATTTATTCTATATACAGACAGTGAAAACTATGATTAGACTGCACAGTTTAGCAGTCTGATACCCAGATGAGACCAAATATTCATCCCATACGCAGACAAAAAAGACTGATCAGACGGCACAATTAAGCAGTCTGATACCCAGATCAGACTAAACATTCATCCCATACACAGACACTGATCAAACTGCACAATTAAGCAGTCTGATACCCAGATCAGACTAAACATTCATCCCATACACAGACAAAGAAGACCCTGATCAAACTGCACAATTAAGCTGTATGATACCTAGGTCAGACTAAACATTCATCCCATACACAGAAAAGGAAGACTGATCAAACTGCACAATTAAGCAGTCTGATACCCAGATCAGACTAAACATTCATCCCATACACAGACAAAGAAGACTCTGATCAAACTGCACAATTAAGCTGTCTGATACCTAGGTCAGACCAAACATTCATCCCATACACAGACAAGGAAGACTGATCAAACTGCACAATTAAGCAGTCTGATACCTAGGTCAGACTAAACATTCATCCCATACACAGACAAAGAAGACTGATCAAACTCACAATTAAGCAGTCTGATACCCAGATCAGACTAAACATTCATCCCATACACAGACAAAGAAGACTGATCAAACTGCACAATTAAGCAGTCTGATACCCAGATCAGACTAAACATTCATCCCATACACAGACAAAGAAGACTCTGATCAAACTGCACAATTAAGCTATCTGATACCTAGGTCAGACTAAACATTCATCCCATATGCAGACAAAAAAGACTAATCAGACTGCACAGTTAAGCAATCTGATACCCAGATCAGACTAAACATTCATCCCATACACAAAGAAAACTCTAATCAGGCTGTGCATTCATGCAGTCTGATTTTAGAACCCTCATTGTCCACTTAGGGAATTGTTGGATACTGTTAAATATATCAGTGAACAATCAAGGTCCTGATAGGATGGCATAGAAGTGCAGACTGGTCTGGGGATTTGCTGTTCACATATGAATAATGACCCCTTTTTTTCATGTTACACACTTATTTTATTTGACAGAGTATATCGGATTACAACTCTGATGAGCCAATACATATCATCAATATTGCTATCAAGATGACAACAATAGCCGATGACGAGCAGATAGGTCAACAATTCCAGGCCTTCTGTAAGGAAAAGGTGAGGCTTACCTGTAAATAGTTTCTGTCTTCCAGCCTGTATCCAGGGAATGATGTGTCTGGTGGCCAAGTGGTTAGCGCTTCTATGGATCACAAGGTCCTGGATTGGATTCCGAGTTCACCCATGATTGTATAGAGTCTTTTTTATTCTTCCATCATCTCAGTGTGGATTAACCCTGGTCCTGCTGAACCCGGGTATACCCTGCCTTTGCAAACTGTAGATTCAGATCAGTTGTCTTCTGAAGATCCCAACTGATCTGGATCTGCACTGTTTGCCATTAAGTATATAAATTTATAGCAACAATCCAGATCAAGCAATCTGATTGGCTGACAATTAGAAGTGGGTGTGGCATCTAAATTTGTTCAGCATGACAAGGGTTAAATGTTGTTGAAAGGGATATAAAACACCAAACCCTCATTACAGTATCAAATCCAGAAAGCAAAAGAAATACACAAGAACTTTTATAACTATTGCTGGGATCCATAGCAAAACAACCATTTAATATCCAAGCATAAAAATGTAGAGATTATATCCAAACTAAAAGGTATAGATTATATAGAAAAAATGACCATAATAGTCATTTTTTTTTTTTTTGTATAATCTATAATTCTTTGCTTGAATACATTTTTGGGATCTATCTTTAAACCTACTTTATCTGAAATTGTGCTGTAATGAATAGTGCTGTTCAGATCTTGATGAATGATCTACGGTAACATACCATATAAAGTTTAACGTCATTATAGCCATCTAGATTTACATGACTGAAAAATGGAAGGAGTTATTTATATATGATTAGCATTAATGTTTGAGTTTGAGGTACCTATGGTTGAAGTAGAGTTACTATTGATGTTAATAGCTCATAGATGTATGCGTATCTTCATTTTTATATCTATTAGAGAACAGTTAATCTTCTTGACATGTTTGTGGCATGTTAAGTAAGGTATCCATCATAAAAATGGTCAATTTTGGTGGCTGTTTTTATAATGTGGCTTTAGAAACTTTGATTTAGATTTTGTTAACAGTCATGCTTGTTTATTTTCCTCAAATTTGGACACTAAAATACCCATTTTGTAGATGTTTTAGAAGTGAGGATCTCTTGGAAGATCTGATATGAAGTCCAGCTGAGCTTTTTTTTTTTAAATAGAATTATTATTATTAATTTTACAACTAAAAAAAAAAAAAAATCAGAGTTAACAAAACGAGTAATAACAAAAGCCTAATGATTTTTGACAGATGTTTAAAGTATACTGTGTTTGTTTATTGTTTTCAGAAAGAGATAATGACAGAGAAGGGAATTCGAAGAATAACCTTTGTTGTTCTGGGACAGGTGGGTACAAATTCCTACAGGATTTAACCCTTCTCTTGCTGAACAGGAAATGCCCTGTCTTAGCAAACAGTGTAGATCCAGATCAGTTGGCTTCTGAAGAAGCCAACTGATCTGGATCTGCACTGTTTGTCATTAAATATGTGAATTTCTATCAAAAACCCGGATCAAGTGATCTGATTGGCTGGAAATTAGAAGTGGGCGTGGCATCTTAATTTATTCAGCAAGGCAAGGGTTAACAAAGTAGTCAGACAATCAGGCCTGAGCAACTGTGTAGAGACAGATCAGATGGCGTAGGATGTGGTACATGATCAGGATCTACACTGTTTCTGTTCATCCAGCAGGCGTTTAGACATATTAGTGGGTATTAAAATTGATGTGTTTGAATTCCAGGACAAGTATGGTAAAAATTTTGTATACAAAAAATTATGACATATTGGCATATGCAAACAGCGTAGACCCTTATCAGACTGCTCCTGAAGGAGCAGTCTGATCAGAGTCTACACTGTTTGCCATTCCACCAAGTATTTTATGAGAGCTGCATAAAAAGCAAAATTTAAGCCAAAAAGGTATGGAATAGAATGTTCAAAATTTTAGGACATTTACCGTATGGTAAGGAGCTAATGTGTCTGAATTTTTAGGGTAAATACTGTAGCTTTCAAGACAAACTGAGTGAAAACCAAATATACCCACACCACATGGACAATACCAAGTGAAAAGGGGTATTTAATTTTTAATTTGCAGAATTCAAATATTAAAAGATGACATTTTAAACTATTTTCTCTTATATTTCCCAGAAAACATGATATGACCTCATTCAAATTAGACAGTGTGAATGAAGTCTAATTTTCTGGAAAGATAAGAAAAGTATAAATTATATATCCTCTGCTGATGTAGCCAATAAAATGAGAAAGATTATGTAAAACACCAAAGGCACAGACCAGCATTTGCAACCATACAGTCTGCTTATGATCAGGGCCTTTGGTCAACGACAAAAAGTAGAATTCTGGAGACGGACAGCACAAGCTTTGAGTGAAATACACATTTTGTATGGCATTAGGTACTAATGGCATCTGACAGCCTATAAAAGTTCAGTTAGTCTTGCATTTTTGAAGTGGTTCAAAAATGAAATGTTTTTTTATCATATCTCTGGATTAATGTTGGCAACATTAATTCAGAGATACGATAAAAAAAACATTCATTTTTTATCCAGTTCAAGAACGAGAGACTAACTGAAATTTTACAGGCTGTCAGGTGCCACATTTTATGATTGTATTAATATTTTTTTAAGCTTTCCTGGATAATAAAATGTGTATTTTTGAAGAATATGGAGCCTTTAACCCTTAAAGTGCCAAGAAAAACTGCATCTGAAAATGTCTTCTGTTTATGTCGTCTGCTGAATATTCTTGCAAACTTTTCAAACCTATTTTTGCCTACCGGCAAACAGTGTGGACCCAGATCAGACTGCTCCTAGAGAAGCAGTCTGATCTGGGTCCACGCTGTTTGCAAAAATGAATTTTAAAATCACAAGCAGATGAAAAAGCAGACGACAATTGTTGTGATTGGCAGTTTAAGGGTTAAGGAGCCTGGATACACATGGTAGATTTTCCGCCATTTTATACAAGGTAGATATGTTTTTTGACAACCTGGACCCAGTGGTTCAAAGCGTCGTTAGCTTAACGAGCTCGTTAAGGGTCATTTCGTTAACTGTTTTAGCGGATTCAATATACAATATTCTGATATTTTTTGCTGAAAAAATGTGAGTAGCTTTTGCAATGCAAAAGCTACTCACATTTTTTCAGCAAAAAATTTCAGCATATACGCGTATCACTTGACCTAAATTTTAACGAATCGTTAACTAACGACATCGTTAGCTTTGAACAACTGGGCCCTGTTAATTATTCTGTATGCTCTTTCTCAGTATTGTATGTTCATTCTTAATACTTTTTTGTTGACTTTTCAGAGAACATTGCCAAAGTATTTCACCTACAGAGCCAAATTTGAGGTATGTATTGTCAAAAATCATTCTTTTCCTCTTGTGTGCATCTTGTAAAATATATATTGTAGGATCTTAATAGAATCATCTCTTTGAGATAGTTTAGATGATATCCAACAAAGATGTTTCTTAAAGAAATAAAAATATCTGTATTTTTTATTCCCCACCACACAGTATTGGTGGGAAATTACGGTTTCATCTTGGTTGTCCACGTGTTTGTCTGTTGTCAGTCCATCCATATTTTTTTTCTGGATGATAATTTGAGTAAATATCAATGGATTGTCACCAAACTGGGTACGTGCATTGAAATTGTGAAGATCTGGTTTGGGATTGCAAATGGGCAAATTTTGTCAGTTTTTGACAATGAAGTCTGCCTTCCACTGTCAGTAGTTTCCTTTCCAGACGATAACTGGAGTAAATATCTATTATCAATGGATTTTCACCACACCAAACTTGGTATGTGCATTTTAATATTGTGGAGATCTGGCTTTGGATTACTAGTGAGCAAATTTCATCAAATTTTGAGTTATCTTCCCCCCAATATCTGTATTTTGGTTTCTGTATAAAAACTTGAGTAAATACCAATGGATTTTCACCAAACTTGGTATGTGAATTGTTATTGTCGAGACCTGGTTTGGGATAGCTAATGGTCAATTTCGTCAATATTTGACAAGGTTATCTGCCTGCAGTATTATCAATTTACATTTTTATTTTATCCTTTATATCAAATTTACCCTAAAATTCAGACATCGTAGTTTCTTGCCTTACTTATAATATCTTGAAAAATTAGTCTATTTTACTAGCTGTTAATGTGTCCAAAAATTGCTCTATGACTGTCAAACCCTGTAGACAATGATCAGATGCCACAATCTGTGATGTCTGATTTGGGTCTGCACTGCTTGCTCAGGCTTTCCTATCCAAATACTTTAGGTAAAAACAGTCAGCAATTAAACTGTCTCCCTTTGCAAAGTCGGTTAGTGTCCTGCCATATAGAGAATCTTTGAAAGGAGCCTTCGCAGAACAGACTATATATTTTACCAAATAACTCCAATCTTTTTAAGTATAGATTATTGCCTGATGTAGAAGAATGGGGAGATTTTTAGCTTTTATGGTATTTTTTGGAGACAAACTTTCTGTCTGCCAGAGTAATTAAGGAGGCTGGATATACTTTGTAGATATTCCACCATTTTTGTTGCACCTACTTTAGCATGGGCGACTTAGGCGTGCAAGTTTCCGTCCATCCATCCGTCCGTTCGTCTTTCCATCAACATTTACCCTGGGTGTCTTGTGAGCACAACTCCTCCTACAGTTTTGTACCGATCATTTTGAAACTTTGCATATGTTTTTTACATGCTATGAAGATGTGCATGTGGTTTGGATATAATTGTTAGATTATTTTTTGTCACTTTTCTCACATTCTGAACTTAGTCATTTTTTCACTTCAATATATAGACAGTGGGTACCTCTTGTGAGCGCAACTCCTCTTACAGTTTTATACTGATTGTTTTGAAACTTTGCATGTGTTTTCTTCATGGTATGAGGATGTACATGTGGTTTGGGTATAATTGTTAGAACATTTTTGTCACTTTTTCCACATTGTGAACTTAGTCATTTTTCACCCTCAGTATATAGACAGTTGGTACCTCTTGTGGGCACAACTCCTCTTACAGTTTTGTACCGATCGTTTTGAAACTTTGCATATGTTTTCTTCATGGTATGAGGATGTGCATATGGTTTGGGTATAATTGTTAGAACATTTTTTGTCACTTTTTCCACATTATGAACAGTCATTTTTCACCCTCAATATATAGACGGTGGGTACCTCTTGTGAGTGCAACTCCATTACAGTTTTGTACTGACCGTTTTGAAACTTTGCATATGTTTTCTTCATGGTATGAGGATATGCATGTGGTTTGGGTATAATTGTTAGAACATTTTTTGTCACTTTTTCCACATTGTGAACTTAGTCATTTTTCACCTTCAGTATATAGACAGTGAGCGCAACTCCTCTTACAGTTTTGTACTGACCGTTTTGAAACTTTGCATGTTTTCTTCATGGTATGAGGATGTGCATGAGGTTTGGATATAATTTGTTAGTTGTTTGTTTTTTTTTTTGTCACTTTTTCCACATTGTGAACTTAGTTGCTTTTCACCCTATATCTATAAACAGTTGGTACTTCTTGTGAGCGCAACTCCTCTTACAGTTTTGTACCGATTATTATGAAACTTTGCATGCGTTTTCTTTCTTCATGGTATGAGGATATGCATGTGATATGGATGTAATTGTTAAATTATTTTTTTTACCTTTTTCTACATTGTGAACTTAGTCATTTTTCACCCTCAATAAATAGACAGTGGCTACCTTGTGAGCACAACTCCTCATACAATTTTATACTAATCTTTTTGCAACTTTGCACATGTTTTCTCCATAGTCGTCTGAAGATGTGCATGTGCTTTTCATATAATCCTTCCTTATTTTTTTATCACTTTTTTGTACTTTTTGAACTTCGTCATTTTCTGACCTCAGATGTATAGACAGTGGGTACCTTGTGATTGCAACTTTTCATACAATTTTAAACCGGCTTTTATGAAACTTTGCACATCTTTTACCCTGTGTCTGCAGAAGTGCACATGGTTTGGATATGATTTTTAAATTTATTTTTGTTACTTTTTTCCACTGTCATCAGATTGTATGAAAGTGTACAGACTTTGGGTACTTTTTGAGCCCAATTTCTCATGCATCATATGAGAAAATGCATATGCTTTCAATGAAATGCCTATATTCATATAATCCTTGTCTTTAATTTTTGTCACTTTCCAACTAAGCACTGCTAAGAATGAAATAAATTTATTTAATAACCACGTCCTGTGTGACTTTTGACCCAGCAGGTGTGACGCCGCCTTCCGAAGAATTCTGGTTTTTACAAGGGAGACAACTTTTGTGATTTCCTGTTTGCTTTTCTGCAGTAGTCTTCTGAAAGAGGTCTACTTTAAAAAGAAAGAATTTGCCCATTGGGAGCAAATTCTTTCCTTTGAAAGTGGACCCCTTTTTGGAAGGGAGGGAACTCAAGCTGGACCAGAGTTGTCTCATTTGAAAGTGTATCAATTTTCCTTTATATTTACATCAATGATAGCTTATAATTAATGACTAAAATTGTGTAGCTAACCTAAAATTTACCAGACCTGTGTTTCTTCTTCAGTTTAATGAGGACAGAATATATCGTCATTTGGAGCCTGGCCTAGCATTTCAGTTAGAGATCAACAGAATGAGACACTTCGAACTGGAAGCCATTCCTACAGCTAACTACAGGATGCATGTGTATCTGGGCAAAGCTAAGGTAATAAATAATATATACACAACACCATTGAAAACCATAATATCATAATCGGATTTTTGATTAACGTGCAGGTACAGGGGCAACATCCACATCAGTGGGGCCCCTTCCAGATAGCTGGCTTGCTGCACGCATGGCAGATCTCACACCAGATCTCCAGGTACGTCTATCATGAGGGTTGATAGCCGAGAGCTTCCACTCTCTGCAATCCCTCTCTGTCAGCTGCTTCCATGTAATTTTGGGCCTCCCAGGCCCACGCTTTCCATCAACCTGTATGTCAAAGGCTGTCTTGATTGCACCACTGGAGCGTTCCACATGTCCATACCATCGAAGTCTTCTCTCCTTCAGAATGAGGTCCAGATCCTCAATGCCAAGCCGCACAAGTAGATCATTGGACCTGGTGGTGACAATGTCTTGCGGCCTGACATTGCAGATCTGTCTGATCATTGCCCTGTCATTTTGCTGCAGACGCTGGAGGTTCGGCTTTGTCAATGGCCAAGTCTCGCTGGCATGGAGCATTGTGCTCCGCACACAAGAGCTGTACACATGGCCACGTGTTTTGAAAGAGAGGTGGCGTCAAGAGAGGACTGGTAGCAGATCCTTGAACTTCTTCCAGGCGGTTTTCACACGTGTTGTGGTTGAAAGTTCACAGCCACCTGCTGCTGAGAGCATGTCTCCTAGGTAGCAAAAGGAAGCTACCACCTCAAGGTTGTCAGGTCCGACCTGGACTTCCTTCTGTGGTCTGCCATCCAAGGGGCGTGCAGTGCAATTGAAAATGTATCAGCTATTTTATGTAAATATATTTCATATCCACAGGGGACCCACCATCGGTGTCACTGAATGCGTCTTATCATAAGGAACAACAATATATATGGTTTAAGGATGGGGTTCTGAACAGTTCCTGATATTGATTTAATGAACTGGAAGGAGTGGGGCATACCCTCGTGGGACCCATGATCAGTGTCCCATGAAATATGTATATCTATAATAGATGACACATTTTTGATGGCACTTAGTATATGCCGAAGGCAGGAGTGGGGCATATAGCATTTCACCGTGATGTTATGTCCATGCTTGCTTATGTCACATTATTAACCAGAGTCTAGCAAGTGTTACAGTTTACATTCAAGTTTACATGCAACTTTACCTGCATATTTACATTCACATTTGCGTCCAAGTTGGTCATAACTTTGATACATTTTTTGCTACAAAGTTGAAATTTGGTATGATATTTTCCCAGACCAAGACCTTAGACTTCATGGTAGAGTTGCCCCTGGGTGGGGCCAGAAGACAGAATGTCTAACAGGTGATATTGAACACATGCAAAATGGTAGTAGAATCATAAGTCTGGTACCGTTACTTGCCCTAGAAAGTTAGAATCGGGTATAATGATCACAGATGAAATAGTTTATACAGAGACCAGGGTTTGGAACTGGATCATGCTAGGGGTGGAGCTGTGGGCTAGGGCCAAAGGAAACAGCCATATGGGCAAAGGCCATAGGGCAGGGGTATCTGTGTACTTTGGACACATGTCTAGTTTTATTTTAAATTAGATGATGTGGCCACGGTGATTAGTGCTCCCAGCTTAGGCTCATCAGGTCCCAGGTTAGAATCTCACTGGAAGCAGAATTCAGCTCATGACTATGGCACTTCATTGCACAGAGCCTTTCATTATCACCCTTCCATCATCTCGATGTGACTTAAAGCATAAAAGCGCCAAGAAAAACTGCACCTGAAAATGTCGTCTGTTTATGTCGTCTGCTGAATATTCTTGCAAACTTCTCAAAGCTATTTTTTGCATACTGGCAAACAGTGTGGACCCAGATTAGACTGCTCCTAAAGGAGCAGTCTGATCTGGGTCCACACTGTTTGCAGAAATGACTTTTAAAATCACAAGCAGAAGACACAGCAGACGACAGTTGTTGTGATTGGCGCTTTAAGGGTTAAGTAATGTTGAAAGGGATGTAAAACACAAAATCATCATTCATTTATTAAAACTATTCAGGTCTCAGGAAAGATATTTAAGGTATTTTGAATTTAATACTTAAACTTTTTTTCAGGGGAATAATTTGTTTTGTTAGTAGATTTCACTACAGCATATAAATGGTGTGTTATTTTCTCTTTCAAATCAACAGCAAGTGAAGAAAGGGCAAGAAGCCACAGACTACAGAGTATTTGTGAGATGTATCATCAGACATTCAGATCTCATCACAAAGGTAAAACTGTCATGTTCTCTGCTTTCATTATATTTGTTCTACATTAATTCCTAAATCAAGTCCCTGTAGTTCAAAGCATTGTTACTAGCTTAATGAATGATAAAATTAACTAAATACAAAAATACAGTACACATTTTTCATAAAAAATATCAGTGTGTGTTAGGGGACTGTGTGTACACGATTTTCAACCATTTTTACAAGGGAGACATCTTTGATGACATTCCCAGGAAGTTTATATATGATAGTTCTGAATCACTATATTTTACAAAAGCTGCAGATGGAAAACTTATCAAGAGAACATACTGGTATCTTGAACATATTTTATCTGATCTTGTCCCAACTCCACTCTATTTGTTTACAATATTTACAGGAACACGTTTATCAATCTTGAACAGTTTTTCATAGCAAAATCAAGTAAAACAAAAAATGAAAGAGTGCAAATTTACTGTTCTGATTTGTCTAAAACACATTTTCTCATAATATGACTTTATTATGTTGAGAACACCACACCGTCTCTTCTCACTGCAAGTATCTTTTCGTTTGTTTGTAGGAGGCATCATTTGAATACCTACATAATGAAGGGGAGAAAACCCTGTTGGAAGCCATGGATTCTTTGGAAGTTGCGTTCAGCCATCCAGAGGTAACTGTTTGGGATAAATTAAATAAAGCAAATCTTAGAATAACCATGGGTGTGGAGTAGGAAAGTCACATACCAAACGGTACCATTTTTGCCTAAATTTTGCTTTTCATACAGTTATTTCTTAAAATACTTAGTGGAAAGGCAAACAGTGTAGACACTGATCAGACTGCTCCTTCAGATTACATTCTAAAATATCATGAAAAAATAACCCCTATGTTTTAATGTCATTTTAATTGTTGTATATGCAAATGTCCCGTCACTTTTTTATTTAGTCCTTTCAGACAATAAAGATATGAAATTTGATATTTTCAGGCCAAGAAGACTGATTGTAACCACATATTCTTGAACTTTGTGCCAACCTTGACCCTCACAGAACCTGGAAAGGTATTCACTTTGTTTATTTCTGAAAAGAAATATATTTTTGTATTATGTTCATTTTTAAGACTTTCTCATGACACCCTATTCACTTTCATAAATGCTTATTTTGAAGGATGGAGACTGGCTGTTGAATTTTATTTTGGTGAGAAATTAAGTTTTGCCCAGGGTGGGCAGATCCAGAATCTCATCAAAAGGGGTTTGACTGAAAGAGAGAGGGAGGTTTTAAAAATTATGAAATCTGGACCAAACTTGAGCATTGTTTTAAACTGGTATGATTTTTCTACATAAAAATTAAATGTTATTACACTAGAACCTCTTTATAACATGGTTTGTTATAACACTGTTTTGGATATAATGGTTCAAAGATGGATCCCAACAATGTATAGACTATATTGGAAAATGACCATAAATGTCATTTTTCAATATAATGTATACATTTTTGTTTTGATACAACACAGTTGTTTAACTAACACAGTTTATGCTATGGACACCAAGAATAGTGTTATAAAGAGGTTGTGGTATATATGAGAGGGTACCACTGAACCATTTGAAACTGTTCCGGATCTGCCGCTGTTGGCAGTATTCTTAAATATTCTGTTTTGCTTTTAAGATTTTGTTGCCATTTGTTCAATATATTACGGTAGATTTCCTATTAGTTCCAACACTCTAATAATTCGAATACCCCTTATTGTTTTGAAATCACCTCTCGAAAATTGCTCTATTAGTTCGAACAGTCTCTTAGTTTTTTAAAACTGATTTTTAAATAGTTCGAACACCTGAAAATTTAATGTTAATTAATAATAATAATAATAATAATAATAATAATAATCGACCTTATTTATAGAGGGTACACATTTAGTAATCTAGTACTAATCTTCCATGTGGCCCTCTTTTTTCCTGGGTAGAAACCAGTACTAAGCAATGTGGATAAAGTCTCTTGCTCAAGGAAACAACACTTGCTGTTAGTGGGGATCGAACCCGGTACCTATCGATCTCGAGTCCGACGCTTTACCACTGCACCACAGCGCTCCATCAATATATTAATTCATTAATATATTTAATAAATCGGTTCACCCATTCTCTTTCTTATGGTTCGTAAACTGTACATGTATATCGTTAATATCTGCTACTAAGACAGGGAATTTTTTACACAAAAAAAAAATGTCTCAGAAAATTCAGACCCGTCTTATAAACAAAGTCTTAGGCCGTATCGGTATTTTTGGCAAAGTCCGGTGGTGCCACAGTCACGGAAAATGCCCATCATCGAACCCGGAGAAAGCTATAACGATGTTTACCTCAGAAACTTCCCCCATTCCCTTAACAGAAATATACTAATACATACTAATAAACTCATAATAGATTCCAAAATGTTATCCATCCCCGAAGATTCAACACTAAAACATAAATATTATTGAAAAGACGTTTTTTCCTTATAATGTACACCAGAATTTCGAAAATAATTAAACAGACGTTTTGGACTGGTCCATTAGGTAAAACTGGCAAGGAAATAAGATGAAAGAAAGCATTAAATATTTAGCACTCTGAGTAAAATTACACGAGACAGCATTTAGGAAAGATCATGTCTCATTTAGAGGGTCCTTATCTGAGATTTTCTGAAATTTCAAATAGTTCGAACAGTGCTTTTTTTTCTGAAACTGATTTTCTAATAATTCGAACAACGGGATCAATATTTATTTACCTGTTTGAACTAATAGGAAATCTACCGTACTTCAGGAATTGCTTGTCTTTTCAATTTTTATGTTTTGTTTCAAATTAGTGACCAGAAATTGGTCAGACTCATGGTGTGTCAAAAGTAAAATAATTTTCTAGTAGAAAAAAAACAACGCCAACTGTTGTTAAAAAAATAAATAACTGGTAATAAAAAAAATAAAAGTAAATTTGTCTTTGCTTTCCTCTGCTTATTTAATAATTGATAGTGTCTACCATAGTTTTGAATTGTCACACATTTTGAACAGGTTGAACTTAATGAAATCCTATCTCAGAATAACCATCCCTATCAGTATCTTTTAAAAATGGTAATTAAGTTTTGCTTTGGTTCATTAATAAAAAAAAAAAACGCAAATTTATGACCCAGTCACGGGCCCCCGTAGCCTAGTGGATAAGAGAGTTGACTCTTAATCCATTAGGTTTCTCACCGCTGTGGTTCGAGCCTCGCTCGGGTCATATGTGGGAAAGCCAAGTTCTGCTTACGGATGGTCAGGTGGTTTTTCTCCGGGTTCTCCGGTTTTCGCCCACCTTTGATGAAAGATTGGCTCGATATAAGTGAAATATTCTTGAAAGGGCCGTAAAACCCAAATCAAAAAAAAAAAAAAAAAAATGACCCAGTCAAGAATTGAATTTCTTAAATATTGCATATTTTCATCATGTATGTATAAAATTAAGGCTAAAATTGCCAATAAACCATAGTTGGTTTTTAAAGTGTTCCAGAATCAAATATACAGAGGTGGTATGAGGGATTTTTATTTTTCATGACAGCACCTGTAAAACATACACCAGGGCACAGTTGTTCAAAGCAGAGTTAGCTTAACGAGCTTGTTAGTGGTCAAAATGTTGACTGTTCTATTAAGTACAATATCTAATTCACAGGTATTTTGCTGAAAAAATGTAAGTAGCTTTTGCAAAAGCTACTTGCATTTTTTTCAGCAAAAATATTAGCATATATGCCATATTTAATGATCAAAGTTTTATAATGACATCGTTAGTTTTGAACAACTGGGCCCAGAACTTCTTTATAACCCTGTTGTTGGGATCCAAAGCAAAAAGCCTTTAAAACAAACAACAGTGTTGTATCCAAACAGAAATGTACAGATTACATAGGAAAATGACCTTAGATAATCTATACATTTTTGTTTTGGATACAACAATTTTGAGGTTCATTTTTAAACTATGCTATATCTGGAACCCTGCTATGATGAATCCTGTTATAAAGAGGTTCCTGTGAATAGTGTCTGACTTAAATAAAATTTCTGCCAAATCTTCCTATACTACCCTTTCTTGTACAGATGATTTTGGAACTATCATTACAAAAACATGTTAAATTTCATATGAATTTCTTTTTGCAGTTGGAGGAGACAGTTTATAGTATGGTTATGAGGTACGGTTTAAGACTGCTGAAACTCAGAGTCCTGAATGCTGAACTCAAGTTTACTATCAGGTATGTACATTTACTATTGAATGTAATTACTATGTTTACCTTAATATTTAGGCAGATATGCCTGAGCAAATAATGTAGATGCAGAATAACATCACGAAAACATGCCTATATAATTTTGACCCTCTTAAACCCCACTTTTATATAGTAAAACTGGGGTTTACAGGGGTATACATTATTTTTTATCGCACCTGCTTGTAGCAGGGTGCCATATAGGCGTCCGATTATCTGTCCGTCCGTCCGTCCGTCTGTCAACATTTATGTCGACGTTCAACATTTATGTCAAAGTTAGTATTCTAATCAACTACAAGACGAAACAACCATCAAACCTTGCATGAAACATCTCCCTGACCTCCTGACTTTGCAACATAGGCATCCGCTTTTCCGTATGTCTGTCTGTTCGTCCGTCCGTCTGTCAACATTTATTTCGAAGTTCGACATTTATGTCAGAGTTAGTATTTTAATCAACTACAAGACTAAACAACCATCAAACCTTGCATGAAACGTCTCCCTGACCTCCCGACGTTGCGACATAGGTGCCCACTTTTCCATTCGTCTGTCTGTTCGTCTGTCCGTCTGTCCATCTCTTAACAGTTCTGTTATGTCGAAGTTCGACATTTATGTCAGTTAGTATTCTAATCAACTACAAGACTAAACAACCATCAAACCTTGTATGAAATATCTCCCTGACCTCCTGACTTTGCGACATAGGTGCCCGCTTTTCCACTCGTCTGTCCATTCGTCCGTCCGTCTGTCTCTTAACAGTTCTGTTATGTCAAAGTTCGACATTTACGTCAAAGTTAGTATTCTAATCAACTACAATTCTACAACAACCATCATACCTTGCATGACACATCTCCCTGACCTCCTGACTTGGCAGATATGTTGACCCAGTGACCTTGACCTATATTTTGCGCTCCATTGACTTTGACACAATTTACGTTGACGTTCCAGATCTTCTCAACTATAAGGTGTACAACTACCAAACCTTGCATAGTGCTTCTCCTAGATGTACAGACTTGGCAGGTACCTTGACCTGCTGACCTTGACCTATATTTTGCGCTCCAGTGACTTTGACATATTTTGCATTGACGTTCGATGTCTCCTCAACTATAAGGCCTACAACCATCAAACCTTGCAAAGTGCTTCTCCTCAATGTACTGACTTAGCAGATACCTTGACCTGGTTACCTTGACCTATATTCTGGCTGCAGTGACTTTGACATAATTTACGTCAACATTCCAGATCTCCTCAAGTGTAAGACCTCTAGTCACCAAACCTTGCATAGTGCTTCTCCTATATGTACTGATTTGGCAGGTATCTTGACTCGGTGACCTTGACCTATATTTTGCGCTCCAGTGCCTTTTATACATTTTACGTCAACGTTCAATATCTCCTCAACTATAAGGCCTTCAACCATCAAACCTTGCATAATGCTTCTCCTCAATGTACGGACTCTGCAGGTACCTTGACTGGGTGACCTTGACCTATATTTCACGCTCCATTGACTTTTACACCTTTTACATCACCCTTCCATATGTCCTCAACTGTAAGGCCTTCGACCACCAAACCTTATATAGCACTGCTTCACCTTGTACTGACTCGACAGGTACCTTGACCTGGTGACCTTGACCTATATTGTGCACTCCAGTGACTTTGACACATTTTATATTGATGTTCGGTATCTCCTCAAATATAAGACCTACAACCACTAAACCTTGCATAGTGCTTCACCTCATTGCACTGGCTTGGCAGGTACCTTGACCCAGTGACCTTGACCTATATTTGACACATTTTACGTTGATGTTTGATAACTCCTCAACTATAAGGCCTACAACCACCATACCTTGCATTGTGCTTCTCCTTGATGTACTGAATTAGCAGGTACCTTGACCCATGACCTTGACCTATATTTCATGCTCCAGTGACTTTTACACATTTTACGTCAACATTCCATTATCATTGGGCTGTATGATACGAAAAGTCAGTGCTGAAGATATAGCCATTAGAGGGAATGGGACTGGCCTGGAATATATGTGCCCCACTAGGCACTTTGTCTACATTTTTTTCAACCCAGTTTTCCAAGTAAGCGCTGCTAAGAATGAAATAAACTTATTTAATAACCACATTCTGATTGTGGCTCCTGTGACTTTTGCGCCAGCAGGTGCGATGACGCCTTCCGCGGAATTCTTGTCTTATTTCTGCTCAAAAACATAGATTGTGGGTACTCATTGGAACTGCCTCGTCGAGGCAGTTCCAACGAGTACCCACAATCTATGTTTTGAGTTGAAATATGAAAAGTATCAGATTTTTTTAAACTGAAAATTTTCATTTTTCGGTGATAAAATTTTCAGTATATTTCAATAGGCATGTTTTCGTAATGGATTTTCCAGAAAGAAATTATATATACCCAAAAGGAGCAGCTTCATTAGGGTCTGTACTGTTTAGTCAGCATATTTTTGACACATCTCCAGCTTGTCAGATAGGTGTTCAAAATTTAGAATAAGTAAATGTATAAAGGAATTAATTGTCCAAATGTTTGTGATAATTGCAGTAGATTTCAGAATGATGCTTGTTACAGAAAAAATAACATTTTCCCATGTGTTAACTGTGAATCAGCCTATAAGGCCATGCAGTCTGGGTAGTGATCTTTGGTGGTCCCCAGGTCATTTTGAAAGAAGCCAGTATTGTTTGCACAAAAATTGATCTGACCTGGGAATTTGCATGTTACACATAGGTAGTTAACCAGCAAAGCAGCTCAAGCAGTCCTCATGAATTTGTTGTAAATTTGTATTATATCTGAACTTGAGTTTATTGTTTGCACTAACTGCATTGATGAAGCAGTGATCAAATTCTGAACAGTGAAAAAGCTGAATTTTATAGTTTGAAAACAAAAAATGGTTCACAACATGTGGCTTGGTTCATAACATGTGGCTTTAAGTTATATGACACTGTATATCTCAGTAGTAAAGTGGTGGCAACTAATGGTGTAAGCTCATGATTTTAATTGCTACACAAGTATTGGAGCCAAAAGCATGTAGAAATTTATGTCCAGATAAAAAAAATAATAAAAATGCCTATACCAATTCCAGGGTAAATTTCAACAAGCAGAATGAGTGGCAACACCTTGAAGAATTTAAAATTTTCAGAACAATTTAGTTTCTTTGTGATCTGATCAAAATGATAAGAAACTACATTTTCAAAACTTAGTAGCTAAAATAGACAGCTTTTATATACTGTAGACAATATTCATAAAAGTTACTTTGAAAATGATTTTGTATACAGGGTTGGTGGTCAGAGTTTCCCAATCCGGCTGTTCCTGACCAATGAGAGTGGTTATTATCTGGATATACAGTTATACAGGGAGGTGACAGACCCTAGAACAGGACAGGTAACATATGTTTTGAGTTGGAACAGATCATTGCCATATACAAGCTATGGAATCCTACTATAGACCAACATGTTCATTCTGGTCTGTCTTTAAACTTTACAGAACCAAGGTCTTTTAACCTATTGTAGTCGAGAGACCCATAAAAGGGTAATTAGCAAACAGTGCTGATCCAGATCAGACGCCGCAGAATGCGGCATCTGATCAGGGTCTCCACTGTTTGCAAATAGTTTAGCCATTTTTCTCTAGGAATATGTAAATCTCATAGCCGGATGTGCCTAAAATTGAAATCGGACTCTTCCAATATATAGCGTGGGAGAGTATATTTGGTATACAATGAGTTAAACACTGCTGAACCTAAATAGTACAAAATGGCTGTTGAGGAGGAGAGTTTGATGATAATTCTAGAAAGCATGTTATTGGTCCTCATTAGATGTGCTTCTCTGATAATTCTGGGATAATTTCTACACTTCTCCATCAAAAACATATGTTGTAGGTACTCATTAGAGGCATGTTCTTATGGAAAATAATTATCACAAAATGCTCTTCCTGAGTATATAACAGTGTCAATGACCAGAGATGCACTGCCTGGTCTGGTTCTTAGGTACTGCTTAGTTCATTATGGAAAATGAGCTAAAATTTCAAACTGACAAAAGCATTTTCTGAAAATATGCATTTCCCTCTTTCGTTATTTCACTTCTGGTATGTCAGATGTTTTATTTGCCAGTCATACCTAATGACCTCTCAACCAAAAAAACAACTTTTACATAATGTATATAGAATATGTATCTCTTTCGAATGACTTGATGGGTTTTTGTTGATACTTTTAATTGCTGTTTGATACTATTCCAAAGGTTTGCTCCATGCATACCCAATGACCTGCAGTAATCGTGAGGTCAAGTTATTTAAAATTTTTCATAAAATGAATATATAAAATAGAATTTAAATTTCTTTTGCAAATTAAAAAACAAAAAAAAAAACACCTTTTGATGAATTGATTCTACCTCTGTGACAGGTGCATTACACATATAAGGTTCTTTGGTGTTTTAGATCATACTACAAGCCTATGGTTCAAAGAAGGGACCACTTGATGGTTTATTAGTGTCCACACCATACCCTACCAAAGACCTGCTCCAGCTGAAGAGGTACCAGGCCCAGTCTAATGGTACCACTTATGTGTATGACTTCCCAGAAATGTTCAAACAGGTTAGTACATACAAATGTCAAGATGAGATAAGAAATACCAAATAGAAAACTATCTTATGACATAGACGACTAGCATAGACTCAAATCACCTGCCCCTCTGATCAGAGTATACTAACATTATGTATGGGCTTCAAAGCTTCTAAGAACAAAGAATGTAGACGGGCCCCCGTAGCCTAATGGATAAGAGAGTTGACTCTTAATCCATTAGGTTTCTCACCGCTGTGGTTCGAGCCTCGCTCGGGTCATATGTGGGAAAGCCAAGTTCTGCTTACGGATGGTCAGGTGGTTTTTCTCCGGGTTCTCCGGTTTTCGCCCACCTTCGATGAACGATCGGCTTGATATAAGTGAAATATTCTTGAAAGGGCCGTAAAACCCAAATCAAAAAAAAAAACAAAAAAACAAAAAAAAAAAAAAAAAACAAAGAATGTAGACTGATCAGATGTTCAGGCTGATCTATGTCTGTGCAAGTCAGTAAGGTATTTTTTACAACTAGTGAATACCAGACTAACTGCACATCTGTGCAGACAGTGGACAGTATTTGAACTCTCCAGTTTAGTGGACATCAATTTTCGGTTCTCAGTAAAATTCTTTGCATGAATAGACAAAACATGTCAAAAGCCAACAACAGGAAATGAAAGCGAAATATTTTAACCATGCTTGTGCCTTTTTGTGCTGTCCTGATCACAACTTGAAAATCCCCAACCTATTTTGAGATGTGCATTTACTGTGTTTCAGCAGGATGCCATTTTGAATGTGTTCATTGATTAATGTCATGTATGAGTAAGTAGCTCAGTTAGTAGAGTGGCCATCTTTGGATCTGGAGTTTGTGGGTTTTTACTTTGAAGATTTTTACATAGTGTAATCCAAACCCTTTGGGGATATTCATATTAAAGTTTTATGTTGTTTTCAAAGATTTGTACAAAGATCTTTTAAATATATATTGATTGAATTAATTGATACATATCCTGATAATAGATACTGCTCCAAAGTTTTGTTCAGTGTAAGCCCTATCCTACCTTGATGTTCAATTGCAGTTGAGCTGCTCTGTTCTACAGCAGTTCTTTTTTCACTGGTATTATTCCTACAAATTACTTTTTCAGACACTCTTGAAATTGTGGAAGAATTTTATACAAGACAGAGGGCTGACTCAGGCAGATATTCCAACTGACATGATCAGTTATAGAGAGATGGTATTAAATAGTCATGGACAAATCAGGGAACAAAACAGACTGCCAGGAGAAAATGATGTGAGTTTCTCACTGCTTGACTAGCAGTGATACCTGTTTAGTATTATCTATAAAGCAAGGGGTTAGTACTTCTGAACAATTGTTTATTGCTGACAGCACATGAATTTGCTGTTTGCAAGTGGAGAGAGTAATTTGGGTTTTCTTCTTTTTTATTATCGCACCTGCTTGTAGCAGGGTGCGATATAGGCGTCCGATTTTCTGTCCGTCCATCCGTCCGTCTGTCCGTCTGTCAACATTTATGTCGGCGTTCGACATTTATGTCAAAGTTAGTATTCTAATCAACTACAAGACTAAACAACCATCAAACCTTGCATGAAACATCTCCCTGACCTCCTGACTTTGCAACAGAGGCGTCAGCTTTTCCGTATGTCTGTCTGTTCGTCCGTCCGTCTGTCAACATTTATGTCGAAGTTCGACATTTATGTCAAAGTTAATATTTTAATCAACTACAAGACTAAATAACCATCAAACCTTCCATGAAACATCTCCCTGACCTCCCGACTTTGCGACATAGGTGCCCACTCTTCCATTCGTCTGTCTGTTCGTCTGTCCGTCTCTTAACAGTTCTGTTATGTCGAAGTTCGACATTTATGTCAAAGTTAGTATTCTAATTAACTACAAGACTAAACAACCATCAAACCTTGTATGAAATATCTCTCTGACCTCCTGACTTTGCTTCATAGGTGCCCGCTTTTCCATTCGTCTGTCCATTCGTCCATCCGTCTGTCTCTTAACAGTTCTGTTATGTCGAAGTTCGACATTTACATCGAAGTTAGTATTCTAATCAACTATAATTCTACAACAACCATCATACCTTGCATGACACATCTCCCTGACCTCCTGACTTGGCAGATATGTTGACCCAGTGACCTTGACCTATATTTTGCGCTCCATTGACTTTGACACAATTTACGTTGACATTCCAGATCTTCTTAACTATAAGGCGTACAACAACCAAACCTTGCATAGTGCTTCTCCTAGATGTACAGACTTGGCAGGTACCTTGACCTGCTGACCTTGACCTATATTTTGCGCTCCAGTGACTTTGATATATTTTGCGTCGACATTCGATCTCTCCTCAACTATAAGGCCTACAACCATCAAACCTTGCAATTCTTCTCAATGTACTGACTTAGCAGATACCTTGACCTGGTGACCTTGACCTATATTTTTGCTGCAGTGACTTTGACATAATTTATGTCAACGTTCCATATCTCCTCAAGTGTAAGACCTCTAGCCACCAAACCTTGCATAGTGCTTCTCCTATATGTACTGACTTGGCAGGTATCTTGACCTGGTGACCTTGACTTATATTTTGCGCTCCAGTGCCTTTTACACATTTTACGTCAACGTTCAATATCTCCTTAACTATAAGACCTACAACCATCAAACCTTGCATAGTGCTTCTCCTCAATGTATGGACTCTGCAGGTACCTTGACTTGGTGACCTTGACCTATATTTCACGCTCCATTGACTTTTACACCTTTTACGTCACCCTTCCATATGTCCTCAACTGTAAGGCCTTCAACCAACCACCAAACCTTATATAGCACTTCTTCTCGATGTACTGACTCGACAGGTACCTTTACCTGGTGACTTTGACCTATATTATGCACTCCAGTGACTTTGACACATTTTATATTGATGTTCGGTATCTCCTCAAATATAAGACCTACAACCACTAAACCTTGCATAGTGCTTCACCTCATTGCACTAGCTTGGCAGGTACCTTGACCCGGTGACCTTAACCTATATTTGACACATTTTACGTTGATGTTTGATAACACCTTAACTATAAGGCCTACAACCACCATACCTTGCATTGTGCTTCTCCTTGATGTACTGAATTAGCAGGTACCTTGACCCATGACCTTGACCTATATTTCATGCTCCAGTGACTTTTACACATTTTACGTCAACGTTCCATTATCATTGGGCTGTATGATACGAAAAGTCAGTGCTGAAGATATAGCCATTAGAGGGAATGGGCCTGGCCTGGAATATATGTGCCCCACTAGGCACTTTGTCTACATTTTTTTCAACCCAGTTTTCCAAGTAAGCACTGCTAAGAATTTAATAACCACGTTCTGATTGTGGCTCCTGTGACTTTTGCCCCAGCAGGTGCGATGACGCCTTCAGCGGAATTCTTGTTTTATTCAAAGGTAAACTGGGTTTTCATGGGGTTGTTGCAGTACAGTAAACAGTCTGCATAGTCTTGGGGAGATACTGATTATAGTTGTTTTGGTGTTTTAGTGTTTTAATGACCCTTTAACAGTATTTCAGTCATTTTAACCCTTCTTTTGCTGAACACGACAAGCCCTGTCTCAGCAAACAGTGTAGATTCAGATCAGTTGGCTTCATCTGGATCTACACCGTTTGTCATTAAATATGTGAATTTCTATCAAAAACCCAGATCAAGTAATCTGATTGGCTGGAAATTAGAAGTGGGCATGGCACCTTTATTCAGCATGACAAGGGTTAAAGCAGTAATAACTTGCTTGTTTTTTACTTTATATTCATGATTTCACAGCAATATCCAGATATTTTATATTCAGATTATCAAGACACCATGAGTTCTAGAGTGTCATACTTGTTTTCCTTTTGTGTTTTATTTATTCAGGTATTAAACCATAAAAAGTCAATTATTGGATGGGAAATAAATCACACTTTTTGTCATGTATTATATGTTTTTTTCTCTTAGATTGGTATGGTTGCCTGGCATATGACACTGAAGACACCTGAATATCCTAAGGGTCGTGATATTGTTGTGATTGCCAATGATATCACCTTCAAAATAGGATCTTTTGGTACACAGGAGGATCTGCTCTTCAAGGTAAACAAAATAAACAGAACATTCTGGCCATCCACTTGCATTCTTATAAGGCACTGTAATTTGCAAAAGTATTACTGTGCTTTCAACATCTTTCAGAAAATCGTTTTTTGCTTCGTGCTTTACACAGAAGAAGTAAATTTGCAAACTTTTGTCATGATTTAATGCAAAACCATTTGTCATAACTACCTATGCACAAATAGTTTTATTCTAGCCATTAAAAAACTTAAATATTTTCACTTTTCCCCGTAGTAAAAATGAATGCAAATTATGCAGAAATCTGTAGGGTATGTAGTTTGGAGGCAATTTTTCAACAAGTTCCACTGGTTCAATTCTTCAGAAATTTTCATAAAAATGTTGTGAAACATTAGTAATTCAAATTCAGCAAAGAAAAGTAAAAATGTTTTCTTATACAAAACTTCCCTAAAAATCACATTACTATAGAAATTGCATAGGTCAGACCAACTTTTGGCTGTAAATTTAATTTCAGGGTAAATTTGTGAGAACAAAACACAGAAACAGAAAAGACAAATGGTTTCTGATAAGATACTGTTAATCAGAACAAAATATATTCATTTAAAATAAAACGCCAAGCAAAAAATATCTTTCCGAAGGATGTCAAAAGGACAGTAGGCAAGCTTTTCTGCAGGAAAGTGTGTCTTTTACTTATACAGATGATAGTGGGACAGAATGCCTTACACAGAATCAAATGGCAGTGGGCCAGAATGCCTTGTAGATACGAGGGATGTTCGAAATGAATTGCTTATTGTCCTCTAGCTTGATATCCACGTGGGGCACGATAAAAACCAATACATACCTGTATAGGGTTATTCAATATCTACACAATGGTGTATAAATGTACATGTTAGACTAAGTGTAAGACATAAAATTTGCCATTTGAATACACGCAGTCATTGACCACTGCAGTAAAAATGGTTGGTAGAAGCATCGACAAAAAAGATGAAATACGGGCTTACATCAAAGCTCGCTCAAAACCTGGTTGTTCTTTGAAGAAGCTGATGACTGAAATTTCTACTGCTTTTGGACCTTCTTGTGTGTCTTACGATACAGTTCGGCGGTGGAAAAAGAAATTTGAGTCTGGTGTAGAGTCCATCAAAAATGCACCGAAATCAGGTAGGCCAAAATCTGCATCTCGTAAAGAAATCGTTTCCAAAATAAAGGAAATCATTGAAGGAGATGCCGAGGTCGGCAACATTCTTTCGTGGAGATTGATCATGAAATATTTTCTACGGTCATTCTCTCCCTTCCGCTGATTCAAGAAGGGCAGTTGTCAGTTTCTGGCGAAAGAATGTGCACAATACTGGTTAACCGCTTAGAGGACTAAGCCTGCCCAGTAAACGTGTGGTTAGGTAAACTGACCGCGCTCGACATGACCCCATTGGGTTGACTGGGCCGTAAAACCTCAACACAAACAAACATTGAAGGAGATGCCAGATTTACAGTTCGTGATATTGCACGAAAGGTTTTGTTTGTGTTGAGGTTTTACGGCCCAGTCAACCCAATGGGGTCATGTCGAGCGCGGTCAGTTTACCTAACCACACGTTTACTGGGTAGGCTTAGTCCTCTAAGCGGTTAACCAGTGCTGTGCACATTCTTTCGCCAGAAACTGACAACTGCCCTTCTTGGATCAGCGGAAGGGAGAGAATGACCGTAGAAAATATTTCATGATCAATCTCTATGAAAGAATGTTGCCGACCTCGGCGGGGGTTGAACCCGCGACCTCCTGGTCTCCAGTCGGACGGCGCATCCAACTGAGCCACCGAGGCCGGCATGCACGAAAGGTAGGCATATCACTATCAACAGTTCACCTTATTTTGAAGAAGCATTTGAAAGTCAGAAAGATTTCTGCTAGATGGGTGCCACATCTGTTGACTGACGAGCAAAAGAGGCAACGGGTTAAAGTGGCCAAAAAGCTGCATCAAATGTTTCCAAAATATGACAAAAAGCAGTTTGCCAATGTCGTCACAGGTGATGAAACCTGGGTCCATTATTTTGAGCCCGTCAGAAAGGTTAGCAATAAGATCTGGGCCACTAAATACTGCAAACGCCCAATAATTGCCAAACGTTCTTTGAGTACAAAGAAGATTTTGTATGCAATCTTCTTCTCTGGTGAAGGAGTTGCAATAAAAGTGCCAGTGAAAAAGGGCAAAAGCATCACCGGAAAGTACTACAAAGAAGTAGTACTGAAGAAACTGAAAAAGTATTATCAGAAACGACGCCCTGCCACTGGTTTTAAACATGTCCGTCTTCTACATGACAATGCCCCAGCTCATACCTTCGCAATAGTTACGGCGTTTTTGAAGAAAGAAAAAGTAACTGTTTTGCCTCACCCTCCGTATTCCCCAGACCTTGCCTCATGTGATTTCTTTTGGACCAGGTTAATTTGTTCTAGACATGGGTAGTTCAAGGCACTTAGGGTTAATCATAACGCCAGGTCAGGAGGCAAATGGATATAATTTAGAGATGTCTTTTCGATCTTCTATATAAGAATGGTATGGAGTGTACACATTAGAATCACATTGATGAGGCAATTCTAATGAGTACACACAATATACATCCATAACTACTTGCTTTCCTTGGCTATCAAGAAAATTTCCTAGGGACTCAAAAAAAAAAGTTCAAATTAGCCATGGTAAACGAGCCATCGATGAAGTTCGAGTCCTTGAGGTTTTACTGTACATATGCAAATGGAATGGGCTAGAATACCTTATGCAAATGGCAGTGGGTTAGAATACCATATACATACGCAAATGGCAGTGGGCCAGAATGCCAAATACATATGCAAATGACAGTGGGCAAGAATGCTTGTTGCATGTGCAAATGGAAATGGGCCAGAATGCCTTATACATATGCAAATGACTGGGGGTCAGAATGTCTTATATATGTG